>WNGS01104639.1:29089-76967 GCA_020271785.1 Procambarus virginalis
AGAGAGAGAGAGAGAGACAGAGAGTGACCTAGAAATACAAAGACAGAGACAGACACGCAATCAGTAACAGAACAACAGACTGCAGGAAGAAATACAGACTGATAGACAGAGAAAGAGAGAGACACAGAGACAGAGACAGTAGGGAGATAAACAGAGTGCAAATATATGTATGCATAGAGAGATGGATAAATAGATGGACAGATTGATGGATATATTTTTGGATAGAGGGATATATAGACAGATGAGAAGATTGATAGATAGATGGATGAATAAATAGATAGATGAATTAATAAATAGCGTAAATGGAAGCAGTGAGAATGTTAACATAAACTGTGTATTTCCCGTACTCACCTAGTTGTACTCACCTAGTTGTGCTTGTGGGGGTTGAGATCTGACTCTTTGGTCCCGCCTCTGAACTGTCAATCTGGTGTACAGATACCTGAGCCTACTGGGATCTATCATATCTACATTTGAAACTGTATATGAAGTCAGCCTCCACCACATCACTTCCGAGTGCATTCCACCTGTCAACTACTCTGACACTGAAAAAGTTCTTTCTAACGTCTCTGTGACTCATTTGAGTACTCAGTTTCAACCTGTGTCCCCTTGTTCGCGTACCTCTCATGTTAAACAGTTAATCTTTTTCAATATGTAAATTCCTTTGAGAATTTTATAGGTAGTAATCATATCTTCCCTTACTCTTTTGTCTTCCAGTGTCGTAAGGTGCATTTTCCGCAGCCTTTCCTCGTAATTCATGCCTCTTAGATCTGGGACTAACCTAGTGGCATACCTCAGAACTTTTTCCAGTTTCTTATGCTTGACAAGGTACGGGTTCCTTGCAGGGGGCTGCATACTCCAGGATTGGTCTTACATATGTGGTTTACAAGGTTCTGAATGATTCCTTTCACAGGTTTCTGAAGGCAGTTCAAATGTTTGCCAGCCAGCCTCGCACACGCCGCAGATGTTACACTTTTGATGTGGGCTTCAGGAGACTGGTTTGGTGTGATATCAGCACCTAGATCTTTCTCTCTGTCCGTTTCATGAAGGACTTCTTCTCCCATTCTGTATCCTGTGTCTGGCCTCCGTTTCCATTGCCTAGCTTTATTACCTTACATTTACTCGGTTTTAACTTTAGTAGCCATTTGTTGGACGATTCATTCAGTTTGTATAAGTCCTCTTGTAGCCTCCTACTATCTTCCTCTGTCTTAATCCTCCTCATAATTTTTGCATCATCAGCAAACATTGAGAGGACTGATTCTATACCTTCAGGGAGATCATTTACATATAACAGAAACAGTATAGGTCGATGGACTGAACCCTGCGGGTCTCCAATGGTGACGTCTCGCCAATCTGAGACCTCGCCCCTTGCAGTGACTTGCTGTCTTCTGTTGCTTAGGTACTCCCTGATCGAATGGACTACCTTCCCTTTGACTCCTGCCTGCATCTCCAGTTTTTGCATTAGCCTCTTGTGTGGTACTGTGTCAAAGGCTATATGCCAATCCAAAAATATGCAGTCTGCCCACCCTCTTTCATTCTTGCCTGATTTTTTGTTGCCTGGTCGTAGAATTCAATTAATCCTGTTAGGCAGGACTTGCCATACATGAATCCATGTTGCCATGTTGATGTTGTGTTACAAAGTTTATTCGCTCCAGATGTTCCACTAGCTTTATTCGCACAATCTTCTCCATAAGCTTTCATGATATGCAAGTTAGGGACACTGGCCAGTAGTTCAGTGCCTCCTGTCTATCCCCCTTCTTTTATATTGCGACTACATTAGCCGTCTTCCAAATTTTTGGCAGTTCCCCTGTTACCAGTCATTTGTTATACACTATGGAGAGAGGTAGGCACAGTGTTTCTGCTCCTTCCCTTAGGATCCAAGGGGAGATTGCGTCTGGGCCTATGGACTTTGTCACATCCAACTCTAGCAAGAGCTTCCTTACATCCCCACTGGTAATCCCAAACTCCTCTAGTGGCACCTGGTTAACTATTCCCTTTCTTATCTCTAGAACTTCTCCTTGCTCTAATGTGAAGACCTCCTGGAGTTTCTTATTCAGCTCCTCACACACTTCCTTGTCATTTATAGTGAATCTGTCTGCCCCTATCCTCAGTTTCATTACCTGTTCCTTCACTGTTGTTTTTCTCCTGATGTGGCTGTGCAGTATTTTAGGTTTAGTCTTAGCCTTGCTTGCTATGTCCTTTTCGTATTGTAATACGAATATTACATATATTCATTCCTGGCACTCTGGTATCCTTCTCTGCTCTCCAGTGTTCTGTTATTTCTATAGTTTCTCCACGCTCTTTTACTTAGTTTCTTTGCTAGTTTACATCTCTGATTAAACCATGGGTTTCTCATTTGCATTTAATTTTTTTACCTTTTGGACTGGGACGAACTTGTCTGCTGCTTCCTTGCACTTTTGCGTGATGTAGTTCATCATGTATTGAACCGTCTTTCCCCTGAGCTCTGTTTCCCATGTTATATCTGTTAGGAATTTTCTAGTCTCCACATAGTTTCCCTTTCGGAATGCCACCATTTTGTTTTCAGTTCCCTTCTTTGAGTTCTTTAACCCTTCTTCGGCCAGATACTCAAATATCAGTACACGGTGACCGCTCATTCATGTAATATAACTCATATATATATATCCCTCATATATCTGACATATAATCCCACATGGTCAAATAGACGTACAGATAGGTGGATCCATAGATGGAAAAGATAGATAGAAGGATGGAAAGATTTTTAAATATACAGTCCACTTACTAAAATTAAAATTAAATATGTACTTAGCCATATAATCCCACATTGTCAAATAGATGTATAGATAGATGGATACATAGATGAATAGATAGATGGATGGATAAATGGATAAATAGATGGATAGGTAGATGGATAGCTAAATGAAAATATAAATAGATAGATAGATGGAGAGATATATGGACATTTTAATGGATGGATGCAAAGATGGAGAAATGGGTGAATATATAGATGGATAAATTGATGGATGGCTAGATAGTTGGTTGGAAAGAAAAAGAAATAGAAAGATGGATTGGTAGACAGATGGAAGACCGGCAGAGCCTGACAAGGCCAGGTATCCCCAGAGTGCAGTATATATATCAGGAAGCAGATTACATAATTGTTAAGGTGTCACTCGTTACAGATCATGTAAAGTGACATGTGTGGGGAATATTTACTTGTGAAAGGAATATTTATTTTAAATATATTAGATTTCAATACCATCAGTTTCAGTTAAATATTTGTTCAATTAAATTATATTTTATTATTTGGAAAATAGTGCACTGTATTTAAAAGAAAACTCCACCTAAATTCCTCACATAAATGGGAGTATTTACATATATGAATAACTAAATTTATATAAATCAGTTACTTCTTATTATTGAGACTTCAGATTATGTAATTAACTAAATTTTGGTATTTCTAATAAGGAAAATGAATGTCAGTTTAGCTGAACAAGAGCTTTTGGTTTAGCTGGGTCGCGTATCAGTCACGTGAGCCCGACATCCCTCCTGCCGACATGTGGCTATTGCGTCTCTCTCTGGGGACGATCCTTATTCTGGATAATACCAAACTCAGCTTCTTTGAGATTGAACATCAGGCTATTGACAAGTTACATTACTATATAAATCATGAATATTGGTCACTTTATTAAATTAAAAATTATTGCGATATTTTCGTCTAGAGTGCTTACCCCTGGGGCTGGTTGAAACCTGGTTGATACCTGGTTGATGGGGTTCTGGGAGTTCTTCTACTCCCCAAGCCCAGCCCGAGGCCAGACTTGACTTGTGAGAGTTTGGTCCACCAGGCTGTTGCTTGGAGCGGCCCGCAGACCCACATACCCACCACAGCCCGGTTGGTCCGGCACTCCTTGGAGGAAACAATCTAGTTTAATCTTGAAGATGTCCACGGTTGTTCCTGTAATATTTCTGATGCTCGCTGGTAGGACGTTGAACAACCGTGGACCTCTGATGTTCATACAGTGTTCTCTGATTGTGCCCATTGCACCTCTGCTCTTCACTGGTTCTATTCTGTATTTTCTTCCATGTCGTTCATTCCAGTACGTTGTTATTTTACTGTGTAGATTTGAGACTTGTCCCTCCAGTATTTTCCATGTGTATATTATTTGATATCTCTCTCGTCTCCTTTCTAGAGAGTACATTTGGAGAGCTTTGAGACGATCCCAATAATTTAGGTGCTTTATCTCGTCTATGCGTGCCGTATATGTTCTCTGTATTCCCTCAATTTCAGCAATCTCTCCTGATCTAAAGGGGGAAAGTGAGTACTGAGTAGTACTCAAGACGGGACAACACAAGTGATTTGAAGAGTACAACCAGTGTGATGGGATCTCTGGACTTGAAGGTTCTCGTAATCTATCCTATTATTTTTCTGGCTGACGCAATATTGCTTGGTTATGCTCCCTAAACGTTAGGTCGTCGGACATCATTATTCCTAAATCCTTGACATGCTGTTTTCCTACTATGGGCAGATTCGATTGTGTTTTGTACCCTGTATTATGTTTAAGATCCTCATTTTTGCCGTATTTAAGGTGTTTCCTACCTTCTAACCATACTCTCTGTAACTATGTGGCAACACTGGTTTTTAAGGAGTGAGTACGGGACTTAGGTACTTCCCTTGTTATGGGTGAGATCAGTGAGCAGTATCATCATAGGTGTTTCGTTAACACAAAGAAACTCCAGCACGTCTACTCTCGTGTGTCCCGCTTGGGAGTCCAATGGTGGAGCGTATCATCTCCTCCGGCAGGGAACATTCATGTCCCATAAAGTTTTCTCTTATTCCCAGAAGGAGAGGTATATAAATTTGCTATATTTAAATTATTTTTAGTTTTATTTTATTATCATAATTTATTTTGTAAACAGTTGTCAGGCTGTATGTATTAAGTTGTAAGTACAGACATAAATACGTTTGGTATTCTGTAAGTTCGTGACGCAGCCATCACAGTTTCTCCATAGTGAATGGAGGAATTAAATACGATTCTTTCTGTTTCATATAAATCAAACTTAATTTTATATTGATAAATTATACACAGCAGCGAAAAGTATCTTTATCTGGTGTATATGTAATTAATTAAATGATGTATAAATTAAATTGAACTAGGTGCAGAAATTTTTCCACAGCTTGCAACATAACATACCATTATATTATAGCATCACACAATACTCCACGATTAAAACATATCACACGACATCCTATATTGAATATATAAAACTGAATCTATGGTGTCACGCACTACAAAAATCATATGATGCCCCAAAGCAAACTTCACATATTATATTTAATCTGTGATTTTCACTGACTCTTGGCTGTAGTATAACTGCTTGGTAACTGCTATTGGTTTAGATTACATTACTGCCAGACCCAGCATTCTTCATTATCGTCTTGTACCGTGTACGGGTACTGTTGACATGAATCTGTATGATCTGAGCTGGGTTGATTAGATAGGATCACTCTTGTTGCGAGATCCCACAATTTTTTAATTGGTTCAAACTACCCTCCTCACTCATCTGGGTGACTTGTAATTGGGACTGATCTGTTCTTATTTAAGGAATTATCACAGTTGTTGGTTTAACAGAATGTACAGGAGGCGATGAGTTAAACTGCAGTACCAGACCTCTCATTAATTTTCCTCATGCAGATGGTATGAGATTTATTCCTTGCATTCTCTTTTTCGAGAGATTGTAATTGTTGTAATAATCAGATCCACCAGAACTCAGTGTCCTTGATGTTAGAATTAACTTAAAGTATCGAATTTCACCCCATTTTTTCGAAGATGTCTTGCAGTTGCCCAAGACCGATTACGTGTAGGTCAATCAGGATTTTGTCGACAACAATGGCATACACCAGTAGTGTGTACCTACCAAGACGGACATATGGCTTCCCCACACCATAAGCCTGGAGTCCTGAATTAGTAAGAAACCAAGAAATGTTTAATGTTACCTGAGTAATGGGGAATTATTTAATGCCTTCTGTCACCCCCATTGGTGATGAATGTCTAATGGGAGTCTTTATCAAACAACTTTCTAATATTTTTCGACTCTTTTATGACTAATTAATTATGTTTGTTGAAAGGTTTCAACTGCAATAGCCATGAACAACAAGGCATTAATATCATTGTCTAACTTACAGTATTTGCTGTAAGGTAGCACCAGCAAATTCACACTTGCTGTGTCATAAGTTGGCAAGCATCTAGTGCCCCGTTGCAAGTGCTGTACACGACTAATATGGTTTGATAATCTGGGTAGGTAAAACCTCTATATATTGAATGATCCTGCTTGCGAAACAAATAGCTCCATCTAACTATGGCACAAACTGTGGGGAAAACCCGACTCCAATAACTAATAATTAAATAAATATATATACTTCGATATCTATGAAGGACCACCACTTTTTGAGAAAAAGTGGAAAACAAAGAGACAATGGAAAAACTGATCCCAAGAACTAGTGTCCTATGGATCTTAGTAAGACTGTAATTCTTATATAAATGGAGTCAAATTAACTTACACAAAATTGGGAGGTTACATGCTAAAAGATGAATACATCCCTAGCATTATTCCGGTGCTGGTTCTTCACCAGAGTAAATCAAATATGAAACTAAATAATGTTGAATATATATATTAATTGGAGGTAAATGCACCTCAATATACTACTGAAATGTGAACAGCATCAGTAAATCAATGGATTAGTGTAATTGATCTCTTTAGGAGATCTCTACTGTAACCAGAGAGTTATTGCTACAGATAAAAAAGGGACAGCTTAGCTGTAAATCTAGTGAGGTGTAATCAGTTGCTACGCTCCACCGACGACGTGTTGCATAGGGCAAATTGTTGCACGAAACGGTGAGGAAGCTAGCACTTCGGTGGGCGTCGCCTTGGTACTGAAAGGCAATTACATTGTAGAAATCTTTTACATAATAATTAACTACAAATAAATCCAAATCTAAGGATAAACTGTGGAAATTATCAGCTAATGTCTGAGTAATTTATATTCAAGCACTGTAAATTCTTTCCGGGAAAAAATAAACTAATAATCATCTATTTAGATGGTAAATTACTAAAGACACGTACGAGATTTTGTTATTTTGCATTCCGCCAAACGACGGCTAGCCTAAATGTTAATTGTGGCCACATAATAAAACAAAACAAAGGTAAACCTAGCTGCAGAGCCGCGTGTCGTTGATGTGGAGAATTGAGCAATTCTTCGTCCTCCAGCTGCTGCTTGAAAGGCGTTGACTTTGGAGCTGCTCTATACTAGTCTGGGACATGGCTAATGTTATGCCAGATAACGTTGCCACCGCTCAATGGTCGTGGGAGCAAAATAAGTAGGAATCAAAATGTAACTCTGCTATACGCTGTAATGGTATCCGAGTCGTGCTCTCTCGTGTCTAGTGACGCTCTCCCGTCTTCCTCCTCTTCCTTATTGCGCATGCGCCGCTCTCGATATACATCTCGAGCGTAAAGAATATGTATTTATCGCAACTGACTAAGGAAGGAAGAGGTAATAACGAGTATTAATATCACATTAATTCTTCTGTGATAAAAATAGAATTTCTCGTAACATAAATTGGCTTATTAAAGTTGTGCAGCCAATCAAGGAAATTAAAGTAAAATCATTTACATCAAAGTAATTTCTCTGGATTTTTAATTAAACTAAATAAGGGAGCTCCAGTAAATAGTAGTATACTACGAAAATTAAACTTATTAGTAAGTAACTATTTCTAGCAAAGGAAATGATAAACTAGATTCTTGTTATAAATTCCACTAAATGTGGAGAAAATTCATGTTACTGCTGTCGTTCCTCACGCCGTCACTCTGACTAGGAAAAATTTGGCAATGAATAAATCATGATAATGATTAAATCTACAGGTAGTAATTTTAGTAACTACTTTGATTAAAACAAAGTTGTATAAATACAATGATGTATAAAACTGTTGGTTATTTCAACATAACTCCGGGGAGAGAAAACTCGGGTCGTAGTTCAGGTATATGTACTAAAGGACACCTGTTTCTCTATCCTGAAGTTATATTCATGGGTTAGTAGGTTAGTACGTACATAACGAATGTCCCGAATCTTGGTAGATGACTCTAAGTCAACATGGGGACGTAAATAAAACATCGAAAATTATTGAATAAGTCCTTTGTAAGAAACAGAAGGATATTAACAAAAATAAATTATGAATAATTGGTCATTTAAGATTAAGGAGGCCTCATCAATACAGTGAGGGTACTGTCCAAGGTCACTATGACTCGTAACTAATTACTGGACATCAACTCATCACGCATCAGTATGGTCACCCCAGTTTAAATGATAAGTTATCTACTCTTGAATAGAATCAAAATATTGTTTAAGTTTCTGTTTGCAGTTCTGAGCAGCGATCTTGATGGTCTTGTGCTCAGTTGAGTAGAATCATTGTTCTCTGAAAATTGGGTTATAGGTATATCTAGAACACTCGTGTTCCGCTAACTCTAAAGGTACTAATTTCTCTAGTGTTTTCAAGGTAGTATTACCCGACACTGAACTTTAACAATTCGTAATACACCATGGCGGTCAGGATGGATGTCAACAGTTTAAACTAGGCCAATCTGACCTGGGTCCATCACTGTTCTATAGTACAAGATCACTGGTTTAAGTTGAAATTTATGTATGGGCTTGCAGCTCCATAATGATATTCTCTTAAAGCAGTTAAATATCACGTGTCCAGACTCATTCCAATTTCTATTACTCTTGAAAGGTGTCTAAACTCTCCACCAAGTCACTTGCTTTGACCACGAAGGGTCAGCTGGATCCTCGTCTCCTAGAGATATTAGAGGGCTCAGAAGACCACCATGATTAAAATGAGAGGGGCTTAGGGGTTCTCTTGAGAGAAATCTTCTGTTAAGTAGGTTAGAGGTCTGTTGTTGACTGTGCTTCAATTTCCACGACAAGGGCCTGTAACTCGGTGAGATTATTTCTGCCGGTGTTAGGTTTTTCTTAGGCATTTCTTAACAGTTCCCACCTTCTTTCGTAAAAACCGCCGTGCCATGGTGCTCTTGCAAGGGAATAAATTTCCAATAACATTGTCTCTGTTTGGCACAGAGTGTACTTCTGGATGGTTCCATATTTCTTGTAAGCAAGCTTCTCCTGCCACGAAGTTAGATCCATTATCCGAGTCATTAATTTTGGGCAAGATCTTCGTGCAGCAAATCTGCGAAAGGCTTGCAGAAAGGCTTCGGCACTCATGTTANGAGTACTCAGGTACGGCAAAAATGAGATCTGAAACATATACAGGGTACAAAACACAATCAATCTTCCATAGTAGAAAAACAGCATGTCAAGGATTTGGGAATAATGATGTCCGACGATCTACGTTAGGGAGCATAACCAAGCAAATATCGCATCAGCCAGAAAATGATCGGATGGATTACGAGAACTTTCAAATCCAGGGATCCCATCACAATGGTTGTACTCTTCAAGTCACTTGTGTTGTCCCGTCTCGAATACTGCTCAGTACTCACTTCCCCCTTCAGAGCAGGAGGATTGCTGAAATAGAGGGAATACAGAGAACATATACGGCACGCATAGACGAGATAAAACACCTAAATTATTGGGATCGTCTCAAAGCTCTCCAAATGTACTCTCTAGAAAGGAGACGAGAGAGATACCAAATAATATACACGTGGAAAATACTGGAGGGCCAGGTCCCAAATCTACACAGTAAAATAACAACGTACTGGAGTGAACGATATGAAGAAAATGCAAGATTGAACCAGTGAAGAGCAGAGGTGCCATAGGCACAATCAGAGAACACTGTATAAACATCAGAGGTCCGCGGTTGTTCAACGTCCTCCCAGCGACTATAAGAAATATTGCCGGAACAACCGTGGACATCTTCAAGAGAAAACTGGACTGTTTCCTAAGAGAAGTTCCGGATCAGCCGGCTGTGGTGGGTATGTGGCTCTCTGCGGGCCGCTCCAAGCAACAGCCTGGTGGATCAAACTCTCACAAGTCGAGCCTGGCCTCGGGCCGGGCTTGGGGAGTAGAAGAACTCCAGAACCCCATCACCAGGTATCACCAGGTATCAAGCGGGAATTGATGAGGAAGAATGTAGAGTACCTTCTTGAGAACGACCTTGACGAGCCTAGCAACAGCGAGTGGAGTTCCCCGTGTTTGCTAGTTAAAAAAGCGACGGTACATACCGCTTTTGCACGGACTACAGGAAGGTGAACTCCATCACTGTGGCAGATTCCCACCCATGCCCAGGTAAGTGATTGCATCGATCAGGTGGTAGTGCCAGATATGTGTCCAAGGTCGCCTGCTCAAGGGGTATTACCAAATCTCGTTAACTCCCGAGGCTAGAAAGATCAGCTTTTGTGACACCGGAGGACTGTATGATATAAAGTGTTGCCCTTCGGGATGAGGAACAGCGGGAGTTGTTTTCAACGCATGATGAACGAGTTGCTGAGGGGCGCCGAAGGCTGCACTGTATACATTGATGATATAGTAGTGTACTCCGACGATTGGGAGGCACATCTAGAGCGACTCAGGGAACTGTTCAGGAGGCTGGAAGATGCTAACTGACCCGGAACTAGCCAAGAGTGAGTTTGGGAAGGCCCATCTCGAATAACTAGGCTTTGTCATCGGTCAAGGAGAGGTAACCCCTATGGACCACAAGGTATCAGCTATTAGAGAGTACCCAATACCCAGGACGCGGAAGAATTGCTGAGGTATCTTGGGATCATTGGATACTATCGTGGTTTCTGTAAGAACTTTTCCACGATAGCGCATCCTCTGACAGAATTACTCTCTAAGAATACACGATGCAAGTGGGGAGAGGCCTGCCAGGAGTTTTTCGAGGAGACGAAAAACCTGTTGACAGAGGCCCCAGTGTTGATATCCCCAGATTTTACAGCCAGGTTCATTCTGTATGTAGATGCCAGTGATTTAGGGATAGGAGCCATGTTGGCCCAGGAAAGGAGCGAGGTACATAGGCCTTTCGCATTTTACTCCAAGAAATTCGTGAAGTTCCAGCGTGCCTATAGTACCGTCGAAAAGGAGGCTTTGGCTTTAGTAATGGCCCTGAAGCACTTCGACGTGTACGTGGGAGGAGGGGCGAGGCCTGTTCTCGTTTTTACAGATCACAACCCTCTGACCTTCTTGTACAAGATGAGAAACTCCAACCAGAGGCTGACGAGGGGGGCATTACTACTGCAGGAATACTGGTTAGAAATTAAGCACATCAGAGGGAAGGACAATGTGGTAGCAGATGCCCTGTCCCAAGTACACTAAAACGATATGACTCTTATTTTAAGGGGAGGGGTATGTGATGGTGTTCCCCCCCCCTTATATTTCTCCCATGCCAGCTGTAAGAGTCATATCTACTTTACCCGAACGTTCTCTGCATTTCAGGGAACAATTTGACATATGTGGAAGCATGAGGTGTTCTTGCGTTGGCAAAAAATTAGATAAAGAAGAGTGTTTTGGCCAGTGGCTTAGGCCCTTTTGGACGCCAAGATGGCGCCAGCCCCTATCTTTTCCCGCCAAGACGTTATGACGTCAGAGGCACCAGATTGGCCAAGAATGGTGACGTGGTACAGGGAGCCAATGAGAAACGCCCCTGGCAAGTTTGACGTTACGAGTGGAAGGGGGTCCAGGCGGCGCGCCCCGTGGTGCCAAGGAGTTAGATACGACACGTCGTCAAGGGCGGACGTGCGATAGGGGGTCCTATCAGTCAGACAGTTTTCGCCTCTCTCCGGTGCATATACGCATCACCAGTGGTCTGCAAGCATCCTGTGAGGTCTTCCTGAACTCCGTGAGGCGGACAGAAGAAGGAATTGATGAGAAACGAGCAACAAGTGCTCCAGTGACAAATGCTTAGCAAGAGTGAAGCCTATGCGGTAACGTCAGGGACGACTCTACAGTTTCACCAGTCGGGTGATGACGTAGCGGCTAGGCCAGTTCACTGGAAAAAAGGAGAAGAATGAACTAGCTGGGAATACGAACGACTGCAGCCGAGAGTAAGGACTGCAGACGTAGTTGTGAGGAGAAGGTGTTTTTGGGTGTTGGTTGAGTTCCTGGAATGATCATCAGTGTGTGTGGGGGTGTTCCCTACAGCAAGTCGTGAGCTGGGACCAGAAGTTTCAATTCAACCCTCAACAGAGGACGAGTCCACATCGTTGATGGTGGAAGTAGGTAATTCAGTTTTCCCTCCCATTCCCCATTAGTTAACTATTTAGCCTGAGTATCTTCTGAGTCGTGAGCAGGGCTCACCATTGTCTATGTTTCTATTAAGACACAGTTGTGAAGGGAGATGCTATAGAGCTCTCACGAGATATATATATGGTGTGTGATTGCACCTGTGGTTTGATGAAGAGATTACTGTGACAAGGACATTTATATTCATGTGTCATTTATAATATAAGTTTGTGCCAGAGGACATATATATATATATATATTTATATATATATATATATATATATATATATATATATATATATATATATATATATATATATATATATATATATATATATGTCGTACCTAGTAGCCAGAACGCACTTCTCAGCCTACTATGCAAGGCCCGATTAGCCTAGTAGGCCAAGTTTTCATGAATTAATTGTTTTTCGACAACCTAACCTACCTAACCTAACCTAACCTACACTTTTTCGGCTACCTGACCTAACCTAACCTATAAAGATAGGTTAGGTTAGGTTAGGTAGGGTTGGTTAGGTTCGGTCATATATCTACGTTAATTTTAACTCCAATAAAAAAAAATTGACCTCGTACATAATGAAATGGGGAGCTTTATCATTTCATCAGAAAAAAATTAGAGAAAATATATTAATTCAGGAAAACTTGGCTTATTAGGCAAATCGGGCCTTGCATAGTAGGCCAAAAGTGAGTTCTGGCTACTAGGTACGACATATATATATATATATATATATATATATATATATATATATATATATATATATATATATTATATATATATATATATATATATATATATATAAATGTACAATTTAGTAGTGTAAGGCTGTGTGCCTAGTATTACCTCGTATTATAAATGTGATAAAGTGAACTATATATGCTGGAGTTATTGAATAGTGTATTCATATGTCTAGTGATTTACTGGGTTCATTGCCAGTATTTGTGATATACTGTGATCATGAAGGAATAACAGGCACCTCACACCAATAGTGAGTACAGTGAGCAGAGTTAGTGGGCATGGCATCTCGCGAGTTGCCAAACATTCGATAACACTGCATTTGGAGCGTGGGAATGCACGACAGCTGGGAGTGTTGCCAATCCAGAGTGATCCAGAATTATGAAGAGACAGAGAGAAGGCAGCTCGTTTATTCCTTTGCCATGTTGTTGATCTAGAGTTATCATTCTTTAATCTTTTAAGTAAACTACAAAACCACCTTCGTGTTTGTGTTATCCCTCCATTACTTTGTTGTTATTGAGAGTGAGTGATTTAAACATATCAAAGAGAGAGAGTGATTTAAACATATACTAGCTTGTTATCAAATTGATTAGTATTCTCTTGGGCCACTACTTCTATAACACTACAATTCCTCTGAAGTGTTACTGGACATGGAAAATGCCAGTTGGCGACCTTTAGTTAGCGGTAGAGCCCTCTGTCAGGGCGGGCACATGATCAAGTGAAGAGATCGTGTTCTCACTCGTCTTCAGGCTATGAGGCCGGCTGGAGACAGACTGAGAGACTCTCCTGGTGAACTGTGGCACCGTGAGGATTGAGTGAAAACCCGTAGGGCTACCGTAAGTAACGTCCGTCACTACTAATACTTGGTGGTGACTGGCTAGAGAGAGAGAGACACCCCGACAATATATATATATATAAAGTGAAAGTGAACTATATAGAACTTTAACTTTAGTGAACTTTACATTATATCCATTACATGTTGCCCGAAACGCATTGCGTAATAGTGGCTTTAGGCATTGTATGTACTAGCTCTATCTATAAATCGATCCACTTATGTAAAATCTCTCTATGTATGTACCTTTCCTGAATAAACATATTTATTTTATTATTTTTATATATATATATATATATATATATATATATATATATATATATATATATATATATATATATATATATATAAAACATGATATTATATGACATAATTTGTACTCCTTACAGCTCAAGGTTATTCTGTAGTTTGTAACTTAGTTAATAAAACTCCCAAGCGGGCTCTGGATACCCTATGGCTCACAGTCCCAACCCTGGAACCGTGCACACCTGCACCACACCTGTCCACCGGTGACACTCACATATAAACCTCTTGGAAACTTGGACTCTCTCTTATAAAACATCACCATAGACTGCCTGAGTACTCTACCCTATCTTGCAACCATGTTAAAATAGTATGGTGGCTTATCTGACTGTACGGCCGGAGAAAAATCCGCAGTTAGCAAATTCTGGCCATCAAAGATCCACCTCCCCTTAAGTCAAGATGGCATCCACCGCTCTTGAGTCATCGCCACTTAATATTATATCCTTTACATTTTCAACCTAACTCTTTATTGACTTTATTTACCATATTCCCCATGCATGATTTTTGATTGAGTCCATTTTTCCCCTCACATAGTTAGGCTATTCTGGTTAACATTATTCCTAACAATCTCCTGCTGAGAAGGTACTACTTTGCTGGGCGGAGTATTACTGGTGACTCGCGCCTCCCAGATATCAGCTGTAGATTTATTCCAATAAAACATTGTCCACTGTGTCCACCAACAATTTATAATTGAAACTAACCTACACAGGAGGTAAGGTTCGTAATAGACACTCAACACGTAGACAACTATACTTTCCATCAGACAGACACAGAGAGGCAGAGACAAAGACATCCAGTGACAGAGACAGCCAGTAGAAAAATGGATGGATATATGGCTGGAAAGATGGATAGACAGATAAATAGATGGATGGGTTAATGGTTGTCTAGGTAGAAGGATAGATAGACAAAAAGATAGATGGAAATATAGTTGGCATGATTAACGGATAGAAGGATAATTAGGTGCATGGATAGATAGATGAATAGAAATCTAGTTGGAAAGATTGTTAGACAGATGAATAGAAAGCTAGTAGGAAAGATTACTAGATAGATAGATAGAAAGCTAATGGATAGATTATTTAATAGATGGATAGATTAATGGAAAGAAAACTAGATCGAAATATTAATGGATAAGTGGATAGAAAGCTAGATGGATAAATTAATGGATAGATAGCTGCTCAGATGGATGAATAAAGCTATGGATGCAAAGATGGATGTATGTATATAGATAAATGGACAGAGAGAAGGGCAGATGAATGATTGATGGATGCATAGATGGATGGATGTGTAGGTTGATGCATAGATGGATAGATAGATGGATAGGTAGCTGGATAGATCAATGGATACAGGGACCGACGGGTAGATAGAAGTATAGATAAATGGACCGATGAGTAGATGTATGGACAAATGGATTGATGTACAAGTGGACAGACAGAAATATACAAAGAAGGATTTATGGATTGTTAGATGGGTAGATGGAGGATAGATGAATAGATACATTCTTAAATAGGCTGATGGTTAGATAGGAGTTATATAGATTGTGATGATAATCTCTTCCCAGAGATTGAGCCTGCTCTTTCTTCTTATCGTCACGTTCCCAGTAATATACAAGATACGTTTTACAGTGGCTTAAACGTATATCAAGACCAGCCACGCACCTGCAAACTCCCCCTCCCCCCACTCCTGCACACCTGGTCGACCCGCCAACTGCTACTCCCAGCCAAACTACTGACTTGCGGCCGTCCTGCATTCTCATTGGCCGTTCAACAACACACCACTCCAGCTCCACGCCAATCACATTCCTCGCAAGCCAACGTCGGGATCACTGGCAGCCCTACCAGTCAGAATATATCAAGTGCTCTTGCTGTGAACACCTACTTGACTCACCTTGTGTGATCAAATAGAGGTTGATAGCTGGCGCATATATTCCCAGCACCATTTATCTTTGTATTCCTGTTAACGTAACCAGTTCCCCCCTTTTCAGTTTGTTATATATATTTTTACGTGTTTTACTTTTACATTATTTTAAATGCCAAGGAATTGTCTTTATTTTATTTTGTTTTCTAGATTAATTAAAGTGCATTTTTTTATATTTTGTGTTTTCGTGTATCTTACCTTACCTTACCACAGATTATCAGACAAGCAGTCACTCTTTTTTTTTCCTTTTTTTTAACTTACATGTATGTGGCCCAGCATTGACATCTGCTATTTGGAAGACTGCCGACCACCATTTCCAACACGTTACCGTCACATATAATTGGGGCCTGTCCTAGGAGCTGCACTCAGGTATTGGTAATTGTGTAAAACGTATCTTGCATATTACTGGGAACGTGACGATAAGAAGAAAGAGCAGGCTCAATCTCTGGGAAGAGATTATCATCACAAGATGAATAGATAGACTGAGATAGACGGACAGATAGATGGATAGATAAATATATTGATTGTTGGGGGAGTTGATGGAGAGATAAATGGATAGATATATATAGATGTACAGATTNTGGTGATGAATGTCTAATGGGAGTCTTTATCAAACAACTTTCTAATATTTTTCGACTCTTTTATGACTAATTAATTATGTTGGTTGAAAGGTTTCAACTGCAATAGCCATGAACAACAAGGCATTAATATCATTGTCTAACTTACAGTATTTGCTGTAAGGTAGCACCAGCAAATTCACACTTGCTGTGTCATAAGTTGGCAAGCATCTAGTGCCCCGTTGCAAGTGCTGTACACGACTAATATGGTTTGATAATCGGGTAGGTAAAACTCTATATATTGAATGATCCTGCTTGCGAAACAAATAGCTCCATCTAACTATGGCACAAACTGTGGGAAAACCCGACTCCAATAACTAATAATTAAATAAATATATATACTTCGATATCTATGAAGGACCACCACTTTTGAGAAAAAGTGGAAAACAAAGAGACAATGGAAAACTGATCCCAAGAACTAGTGTCCTATGGATCTTAGTAAGACTGTAATTCTTATATAAATGGAGTCAAATTAACTTACACAAAATTGGGAGGTTACATGCTAAAAGATGAATACATCCCTAGCATTATTCCGGTGCTGGTTCTTCACCAGAGTAAATCAAATATGAAACTAAATAATGTTGAATATATAATATTAATTGGAGGTAAATGCACCTCAATATACTACTGAAATGTTGAACAGCATCAGTAAATCAATGGATTAGTGTAATTGATCTCTTTAGGAGATCTCTACTGTAACCAGAGAGTTATTGCTACAGATAAAAAAGGGACAGCTTAGCTGTAAATCTAGTGAGGTGTAATCAGTTGCTACGCTCCACCGACGACGTGTTGCATAGGGCAAATTGTTGCACGAAACGGTGAGGAAGCCTAGCACTTCGGTGGGCGTCGCCTTGGTACTGAAAGGCAATTACATTGTAGAAATCTTTACATAATAATTAACTACAAATAAATCCTAAATCATAAGGATAACTGTGGAAATTATCAGCTAATGTCTGAGTAATTTATATTCAAGCACTGTAAATTCTTTCCGGAAAAAATAAACTAATAATCATCTATTTAGATGGTAAATTAACTAAAGACACGTACGAGATTTTGTTATTTTGCATTCCGCCAAACGACGGCTAGCCTAAATGTTAATTGTGGCCACATAATAACAAAAAGGTAAACCTAGCTGCAGAGCCGCGTGTCGTTGATGTGGAGACTTGAGCAATTCTTCGTCCTCCAGCTGCTGCTTGAAAGGCGTTGACTTTGGAGCTGCTCATATACTAGTCTGGGACATGGCTAATGTTATGCCAGATAACGTTGCACCGCTCAACTGGTCGTGGGAGCAAAATAAGTAGAATCAAAATGTAACTCTGCTATACGCTGTTAATGGTATCCGAGTCGTGCTCTCTCGTGTCTAGTGACGCTCTCCCGTCTTCCTCCTCTTCCTTATTGCGCATGCGCCGCTCTCGATATACATCTCGAGCGTAAATGAATATGTATTTATCGCAACTGACTAAGGAAGGAAGAGGTAATAACGAGTATTAATATCACATTAAATTCTTCTGTGATAAAATAGAATTTCTCGTAACATAAATTGGCTTATTAAAGTTGTGCAGCCAATCAAGGAAATTAAAGTAAAATCATTTACATCAAAGTAATTTCCTCTGGAATTTTTAATATTAACTAAATAAGGAGCTCCAGTAAATAGTAGTATACTACGAAATTAAACTTATTAGTAAGTAACTATTTCTAGCAAAGGAAATGATAAACTAGATTCTTGTTATAAATTCCACTAAATGTGGAGAAAATTCATGTTACTGCCTGTCGTTCCTCACGCCGTCACTCTGACTAGGAAAAATTTGGCAATGAATAAATCATGATAATGATTAAATCTACAGGTTAGTAATTTTAGTAACTACTTTGATTAAAACAAAGGTTGTATAAATACAATGATGTATAAAACTGTTGGTTATTTCCAACATAACTCCGGGGAGAGAAAACTCGGGTCGTAGTTCAGGTATATGTACTAACGTACACCTGTTTCTCTATCCTGAAGTTATATTCATGGGTTAGTAGGTTAGTACGTACATAACGAATGTCCCGAATCTTGGTAGATGACTCTAAGTCAACATGGGGACGTAAATAAACATCGAAAATTATTGAATAATTCCTTTGTAAGAAACAGAAGGATATTAACAAAATAAATTATGAATAATTGGTTCATTTAAGATTAAGGAGGCCTCATCAATACAGTGAGGCTACTGTCCAAGGTCACTATGACTCGTAACTAATTACTGGACATCAACTCATCACTGCATCAGTATGGTCACCCCAAGTTTAAATGATAAGTTATCTACTCTTGAATAGAATCAAAATATTGTTTAAGTTTCTGTTCGCAGTTCTGAGCAGCGACTCTTGATGGTCTTGTGCTCAGTTGAGTAGAATCATTGTTCTCTGAAACTTGGGTTATAGGTATATCAGTAGAACACTCGTGTTCCGCTAACTCTAAAGGTACTAATTTCTCTAGTGTTTTCAAGGTAGTATTACCTCGACACTGAACTTTAACAATTCGTAATACACCATGGCGGTCAGGATGGATGTCAACAGTTTTACCTATAGGCCAATCTGACCTGGGTCCATCACTGTCTACTAGTACAAGATCACCTGGTTTAAGTTGAAATTTATTGTATGGGCTTGCAGCTCCATAATGATATTCTCTTAAAGCAGTTAAATATTCACGTGTCCAGACCTCATTCCAATTTTCTATTACTCTTGAAAGGTGTCTATAACTCTCCACCAAGTCACTTGCTTTGACACACGAAGGGTCAGCTGGATCCTCGTCTCCTAGAGATATTAGAGGGCTCAGAAGACCACCATGATTCAAATGAGAGGGGCTTAGGGGTTCTCTTTGAGAGAAATCTTCTGTTAAGTAGGTTAGAGGTCTGTTGTTGACTTGTGCTTCAATTTCCACGACAAGGGCCTGTAACTCGGTGAGATTAATTTTCTGCCGGTGTTAGGTTTTTCTTAGGCATTTCTTAACAGTTCCCACCATTCTTTCGTAAAAACCGCCGTGCCATGGTGCTCTTGCAAGGAATAAATTTCCAATAACATTGTCTCTGTTTCAGCACAGAGTGTACTTCTGGATGGTTCCATATTTCTTGTAAGCAAGCTTCTCCTGCCACGAAGTTAGATCCATTATCCGAGATCATTAATTTTGGGCAAGATCTTCGTGCAGCAAATCTGCGAAAGGCTTGCAGAAAGGCTTCGGCACTCATGTCAAAGTGACTTCTAAATGTACTCCGCGTGTGGTAGCACACGTGAAAAGGCAAATGTAGGCTTTCACTGGAATCTTGTCCGGTGTGCCTGTTAAAATTAGTGCTCCTGTATAGTCGACACCTGTGGTTTCAAAGGGACGAAGGTGAACGACTCGCTCCTTAGGTAGGGGCGGTGGACCTGGATAAGGACACACTCGAGCATCATATCTCTTGCAGATTATACAAGACTTGATTAAAGATTTAACAGTTTGGCGACCTTGGGAAGCCAAAAACGTTGTCTGATTTCAGTAAGAGTATCTAATACTCCACCATGCAATGTATTATGCTCATGGTAATGTAAAACTATGAGTTTAGTAATGATGTGGTGACGTGGAAGAAGTATAGGATTCTTCGTATCTAAATTTATTTCTGCGTGAAGCAGACGTCCGCCGCATCTCAAAATGTTATAGTTGTCTGAGTCAAGCCAAATACCTAGAGACTTACTCAATCTTTCTGGGAGATGTTCATATTCCTTCCCATAAGTCTCTTGTTGAGCTTGTTTGACCCAATATTTGATGGAACTAGGAAATCGATACTTGATCCCCATCTTGTTGATGAAATCAAATACCATTTCTGTAACTCTTAGTAATTTGCTTAAACTGGAATAGCGATGAGGATTGATAGCTAAAATTCGAGGGGGTTCTGGATCCACAACAGGGGTAGTGATATTGGTCACAATGACTTGTGGCTTCTGTTGGGGCCACTGACCACTAACTAGCCATTGGGGTCCATTAAACCACATCTCGGTTTTAACTAATTGCTTTAAAGTCAAACCTCTGGATAAATAGTCAGCTGGATTGTCCTTGGTTGGGACATGTCTTAATTTATACCAGCAGACAATTCACGAATTTCCCTTACTCGATTGCTGACATAGGGAGTTTTGTTGTTGTCATTTTTTACCCACTGCAATACTGCCTCATTGTCCGACCACACTACTATTTCACCAAGGTGAACATTACTGAGGGTAATGAAAAAAGTCCCTATAATACTAAGTTCGAGGACTTTTACATCAAATCATAGAGCGAGGTTGCGAATTATTTTGATCATTAAAAAGGCATATGAAAACGCTGTTTCCAATTCAAATGATAAAAATCAATGTGTTTTCGTTAGAATTAACTAAAATGTTTCTGAATTTTTGTTTATATTACTGAGAGAAGAGGTACTCGTAAAACTGTTCTAATCCGGCTGAAACGTCGAAATATGCCATTAAAACAGAAAATCTCTTTTAATCAATATCTGACTCACTATTTTAACAAGGTACATATAATTGATAGAAAATCAAATATTCAAGGATAATTTGCAATTCATTACGTGTTTGCATCATATTTATCGTAAATTTTATGAATTAACGGCAATGAACAGAAATTCTTGAAAACGTGGAAAAACGGCCAAATATGGCCTAAATCGTTGATATTTGGATGAAATCTAATAAAGGAAACAACGATGAAAAACCTCAAAATATTGCAAATTTGATGAATTTGCAAACATCCTAAATTCGATCCTTGAGCCATGTTTTGGAGCCAAATTCTGGCTCTCTGCAAGCATTCGCAGTTTTAAATTAAGTCTTTTTATACCGAAAATATGCCAATTACTGAAAGCAGCGATGGATCACATTTAGCCCAAACCCTCACTGCAGTTTTCAAAATATCCCAAACATCCCAAGTTCGACGCTTGAGCCATTTTTTTGGAGCCAAATTTGGCTCTCTGTGCGTATTCGCAGTTTGAAAGTACGAATTTTTCCGAAAATATGCCAATTACTGAGAGCGGCGATGGGTCACATTTTGCCCAAACCCCCCTGCAGTTTTAAAATATATCACAAACATCCAAATTCGACCCTTAACCATATTTTTGAGCCAAATTCTGGCTCTCTGCACGTATTCGCAGTTTGAAATTACGAATTTTATACCGAAAATGTGCCAATTACTGATAGCGGCGATTGGTCACATTTTGCCTAAACCCCCCTGCAGTTTTCAAAATATCCGAAACATCCCAAATTCGACCCTTGAGCCATATTTTGGAGCCAAATTCTGGCTCTCTGCATGTATTCGCAGTTTGAAATTACAACTTTTATACCGAAAATATGCCAATTACTGAAAGCAGCGAGGGATCGCATTTTGCCCAAACCCTCCCTGCAGTTTTCAAAATATCCCAAACATCCCAAATTCGACGATTGAGCCATATTTTGAGCCAAATTCTGGTTCTCTGCACATATTCGCAGTTTGAATTACGAATTTTATACCGAAAATATGCCAATTACTGAGAGCGGCGATGGGTCACATTTTGCCCAAACCCATCCTGCAGTTTTCAAAATATCCCAAACATCCCAAATTCGACGATTGAGCCATATTTTGGAGCCAAATTCTGGCTCTCTGCACGTATTCGCAGTTTGAAATTACGAATTTTTATACCGAAAATATGCCAATTACTGAGAGCGGCGATGGGTCTCATTTTGCCCAAACCCCCCTGCAGTTTTCAAAATATTCCAAACATCCCAAATTCGAGCTTGAGCCATATTTTGAAGCCAAATTCTGGCTCTCTGCACGTATTCGCAGTTTGAAATAACGTCTTTTTATACAAAAATATGCCAATTACTGAAAGCGGCGATGGATCACATTCTGCCCAAACCCTCCCTGCAGTTTTCAAAATGTAAAAAACATCCCAAATTCGACCCTTGAGCCATATTTGGAGCCAAATTCTGGCCCTCTGCACGTATTCCCAGTTTGAAATTATGAATTTTATACCGAAAATATGGCAGTTACTGAGAGTGGCGATGGGTCACATTTTGCTAAAACCTACCCTGTAGTTTTCAAAATATCCCAAACGTCCCAAATTCGACCCTTGAGCCGTATTTTGGAGCCAAATTCTGGCTCTTTGCACGTATTCTTCGTTTTAAATTACAACCTTTTATGCCGAAAATATGCAAATACTGAGAACAGCGATGGGTCACATTTTTCCCAATCCCCCCNGATGATCTATAGACGATAGAAGAATATGAATAGCTAGATGGAAAGATAGAAGGATGGATTGATGATGGAATGTTGGATAAGTAGAGGGATAGATGGAATGAATGATGTATAGATGATAGATGGTGTATAGATATACATATGATAAATGGATGGATTGATAGATGAATGAACAGATAAATTGAGATAGGTGGATAGATATATAGATGGAGAGATGGGGACAGACAGACAGACCGAGACCACAATGGGTGACCCTCTAGTACATACTATAGGAGAGAAGGTTGTTGGCTTGTGACGATAAAATCTCTCCAGAGAGTGAGCCTGCTCCTTCTTATTATCATCACGTTCTAACAATACTCAAGATACGTTTTACAGTAGCTTAAACGTATATCAAGACCAGCCAAGCACCTGCATACTACCCCCTCCCCCATTCCTGCACACCTGGCCGCCGCACCGACCCGCAACTGCTACACTCCCAGTCTGAAACTACCGACTTGCCGGCAGTCCTGCATTCTCATTGGCCGTTCGAGAACACGCCACTTCAGTTTTCTCCTACCACGTTCCAAGCCAAGGCAACGTCGGGGTCGACTGGCAGCACCATCATCAGAATATCTTGTGCTCTAAGCTACGAACACCTAGTTGACTCACCTCATGGGATCAAATAGGTTTATAGCTAGCGCAATATATTCCCAGCACTATTTTTTAATTGTATGTCATTTATCCTCCCGTAACGTAATTAATTTCTATGTTTAGTTTTTTTCACTGTTGTTTTGCACATTTACTCAGCCAAGGAATTGCCTTTATTTCAATTTGTTTTTTAGATTTATTAACGTCATTGTTTATTATTGTGTTTTGTGTCTCTTCCCTTACCTTACCACAGATTATCAAACAAGCAGTCATCTTTTTTCCTTTTTTTTACTTTTTTTCTTTATGTGTGGCAAAGCATTAACATCTGCCAGTGGAAGACTGCCGAACACCATACTCCACTACTTTACCGTCACATATAATTGGGGGCCTGTCCTAGGAGCTGCACTCAGGTATTGGAAATTGTGGTAAGCGTACTTGGCTTTCATTCCCTTGCTTTCAATATTTACACTAATCATTTTATTATTCATATGGTGCTGTGTATATTGTGCATTACGGGAGAGTAGCATATGGTGAGTGTGAGACAACTTTGGATTACATGGTGATTGTCGGCCGCAGTCTACTCTTAATTGGTCGTCTCCCCTTCCGTGTTATTACCCGTGTTTAACATCTTTGTCCCTGAGATATTTCTCATATTTTCGACAGATTATCATATAGGTACCCTGGTACTGTGGTCTGTCTCCGGGTCAATAGCACCTAATTTCTGCAATCCGACTCTAGGAGGATAAAGAGGGCCAAAGTTCCTCTCGCACGGACTTTAATTGGCGAGTTGGGACCCGCCAATAGTTCTCGTCACCAGTTGACACTCGCACCCCTACTCGTCAGTCAGAATTGATAGTACTTACTTAAGGTAGGGAATTAGCTTTCTTTCTTTTGAGCACGAAGTTCGCTAATTCTGTAAGTACCATATTCAATTTCAGTGGGTACTTGCTTATTTCTATAGTGACTCGGCAAGGTATGACTACTTTTTTGGACTACCTATTTATTTGGAACCATTTAGTGTTTCACTTGTTTTTCGAAACTCAGTTTCAACTAATTAGTAGGATTTTCTTGCCTTTATCCTCCCACAGTGAGTACCGGGTACAAGATTTCCTGCGACCTTAATCATTTACCATCTTGAATTAACTTTAATTATTAAATTTCACAGGATAGGTATCAGTTGCCACGTTTCCTGTTTCTGACATTCACCGTATCATCACAGTATATTCGTGTCTCATTTATTTGCTATTTTCATCATGTTTCGTAGTCAAGCTTTCCAGACAGATCCAGAAAGTGAAATAGGGAACTTACGTCATGCTAAGAGGGTCGAATTGATAGCTCTTGCACATGAGTATCACTTGGAAGTTCCCATGGAGTCAACAAATATGCCATACATAACATAATTTTAGATCACCTTGCGGAAAAAGGTATTATAGACTCTGATACTCATGAAAATACACTATTTCAGATAAACATGATTTGACGGCAATGAAGCTCAAACTAGAACTTGCTAAGATCGAGGGGGGAGCAACAACAGGAAGCAGCTGCCATCAGAAGGGAAGAAAAGAAAGAGAAATCCGCCTCAAGGAGCGTGAGGCGGCTGGCCAAGGAAGCAGCTGCCATCGGAAAGAAGAAGAGAAGGGAGGCCCTACTCCTCAAAGGACAGCAAGAACGTGAGTTGGCCTTATTCAAAGAGCGTGAAAAAGTACAACTTGAAACAAGACGACCCAACTAGAGATGCAACGTGAACACGACAAACGGCAGGCAGAAACAGCTCGAGAATGTCATGGCCGAGACTCACGTTGGACGCTACACACCAAGCTCAACTCCACAAGCTGCAGCTACTCTCCTCCAAGTTTCAATATCTCCCATGCAAGTAAGTTAATGCCACGTTCATAGAAACGGAAGTTGATGTTTTTTTCACTACCTTTGAGACCCTGCTAATCAACTTCAACCTTTGAGACCTTGCACACCTTGCACAAACACCACTTGACCTTTGAGACTTCAAACCTTTGAGACCTTGCTAATCAAACTCCTAGGCCTGACGACCAATGGGCTACCCTTCTCCGAGTACATTTAACAGGTAGAGCAGCAGTCACACTCAGCACTTTGGCATCTGAAAACGACTACGCCACCCTGAAGCAAGTTGTGTTGGACGCCTACCTTCTCTCCACCGAAAGCTACCGACGAAAGTTCCGTGACTACGTAAAGGCAAGTACCACCACCTTCTTAGAATTTGCTAACACCAACCGGAGATATTTCATGAAATGGCTGGAGGCAGCACATGTCTCTACTTTTCCAGAGCTTGTCAACCTCATGCTGGTTGAAGAATTCTTGAGGCGTGTACCTCCTCCTGTCCGCCTATACTTAGCAGACAAGGAGAGACCGATTTGGTGAAATGCGCGAAGTCAGCTGACACTTACAGCCTCATCACCGGCTGACACCAGAACAACCTACCAGTAAGAAGTCTTGGTACAGTTACGAGAAAATGAGCCCAGATCAAGGTACCTCTCAACTGTACTGTAGGTATTGTCGACTCTATGGACATACCATAGAAAAATGTGGTAAGTCCCAATCTAAAGGTAACACAGAATACACTAAGCCCAAACCTACTCCCCCTAAGTCCGGTAAGCCTGTAATGAATGTTGGTGTTCATGTTAATGATCTGTCTCTCTTTAGCAAACATCTGTATCCAGGAACTATCTCTACCCACGGTTCAGATTCAGAGGGACGTTTCGGACTTAAGATCTTGAGGGACACAGCGGCTCTACAATCGATCGTCTTGAAATCAGCTGTGCCCAACGTCGCCTACACAGGAGAGACTGTCTTCATCACTGACCTTACTGCTACTACTCCTTATCCTCTTGCCAGAGTCCACCTGGATTGTCCCTTCGTGACCGGTGAAGTCCAAGTCGCCGTCAGGAAAAGCCTTTTCCCATGCCTGGAGTGCAACTTCTCCTAGGCAACGACTTGGCAGAAGACCAACAACCGACCAACTTGATCGTCAAGGACATATCCCAGGTGGGTAACTCTGTGTTGGATAACCCGATTTTTAAGCATGTTCCAGCAAAGGTTCAAGAGAGTGATGAAGTTTCTCCTCCTGTTATGGTGACCACCCGTGCTCAAGCTGCACGACCACAGCCAGCTGACTCTACTGCTACCGCTGTCCCTCAAGACCCTTCGAAACTACCCCCTAATCTGACCGCTTTGGAGTTCCGTAAGTTACAGAGAGAAGATCTTACCTTGACACCATTATTCTTTCAGGCTGAGACCCAATCCGACAGTGTTCCTGGGTTCTTCTTGGAGAACGAATTACTCTATCGCAGGTATAGACCCAGTAAACTGAAGGAAGAGGACGATTGGGCAAACATTGAACAACTAGTGATTCCTACCAGCCTGCGGCCCACGATTCTACACCTGGCCCACGGAGCTCTATCACACTACGGGTTTAACAAGACATACCATGGGATTCGCCAAGACTACTACTGGCCAGGTATGGTTAATGACGTAAAGAAATTTGTTCAAATGTGCCACGTGTGTCAGAAGGCAGGGAAACCAACGTTTCAATTCCAGAGCACCACTGACACCCATCCAGGTGCCTGAGGAACCATTCCACAGACTTATTATTGACTGTGTTGGTCCTTTGCCTCGGACCACTGCCGGCAACGCCTATATCTTAACCATCCTGTGTCCTACCACCAGATTCCCGATAGCAGTTCCAGTGAAAAATATTACGGCTGCTACAGTGGTGAAGAATCTACTGAAAATCTTCACCCAGTATGGATTTCCGAGGGAGATTCAGAGCGACTGTGGTACCAACTTCACCAGTGATCTCTTCAAACGGACTCTGGAGGAGTTCAACATCAAACAGGTACTGTCCAGCCCCTATCATCCTGCTTCACAGGGTTCTCTTGAACGTAGTCATCAGACTATCAAGGCACTCTTAAAAAAGTTTTGTAATGAGACCTCAAAGGATTGGGATAGGCAACTTGATCTCATCATGTGTATTTTCAGAAGTCTTCCCAACGAGTCACTAGGAGTATCTCCTTATGAGATGCTCTACGGACGTAAGTGCCGTACACCTCTCAAGGCTTTCAAGGATTCTCTACGTGATGCCACCTTCAGTGAGCATCAGAATGTGCCCCAGTTTCTTCAAAACCTCCGACACATTCTAGAGAGGGTCCATTCCTTTGCCAGCAACAACCTACAGAAAGCCCAAGAGAGGATGAAGACTCGTTACGACCAGCACTGCCAAGTAAGGAAGTTTAAACCGGAGACTTAGTTCTTGCCTATTTCCCTATCCCAGGTTCTCCTTTACAAAACAGGTTTCAGGACCCTACCGTGTTAAGAGTGCCGGAACAACTTCAACTACGTTCTCGAGACCCCCGATAGGCGGCGGAAGACCCAGCTGTGCCACATCAACCTGCTCAAATTCCCATGGTGTTCCTCCCACTGTGCTAACCACCTTTCCACCTTTACAGGTCCATACAGCCACAGTGAGACCTTCCCTGCTTCTCCTTCCGAAAGCACTGACACTGAGACAGCGCTTTCTAATTCGGAAATCCTTACTAACATCCATAATCACTTTCAGGACAATAATTGTGCTCTCTATCATATTCTAATACATCTCTCGCCTCGCCAGATATCACCAAGTCTCCCATCCTCCATATCGACGCCAGTGGTACCGGCAACGGGGTGACCTGGTACAACAAGGCGAAGAGACTCTACGTACTAACTACCATAAACGACACCACGAACAACAAGGAGCTACTCATCGTCCTGAACAGGCAACACTTTGCTCCATACCTGCAAAGTACTCGTCCACCACCATCTACATGGACCACAACCATCTTCACTTCCTACAGCCAGCCCAACTCAACCATCGACTACTAATACAATGGGTTTGCCAGCTGCATCATTTCAGCCTGGAGATTGCTACTCCCAGGAGTCTGACTACATCATATCAGACGCCCTCTCCAGCATCACTGATGTAGAGCCTACTCCACCTGTCACTTTACCTCCCGAGAACGTGACTCCACCAGAACCGCAGGCTTCGGGGGAGAGTTGTGATGATAATCTCTTCCCAGAGATTGAGCCTGCTCTTTCTTATTATCATCACGTTCTACACAATATTCAAGATATGCTTTACAGTAGCTTAAACGTATATCAAGACCAGCCAAGCACCTGCATACTCCCCCCTCCCCCCATTCCTGCACACCTGGCTGCCGCACCAACCCGCAACTCCTACACTCCCAGTCTGAAACTACCGACTTGCCGGCCGTGCTGCATTCTCATTGGCCGTTCGAGAACACGCCACTTCAGTCTTCTCCTACCACGTTCCAAGCCAAGGCAACGTCGGGGTCGACTGGCAGCACCATCATCAGAATATCTTGTGCTCCTAATCTACGAACACCTAGTTGACTCACCTCGTGTGATCAAATAGTGGTTTATAGCTAGCGCATATATTCCCAGCACTATTTTTATATTGTATGTCATTTATCCTCCCGTTAACGTAATTAATTTCTATGTTTTAGTTATTTTTTCACTTGTTGTTTTGCACATTTACTCAGCCAAGGAATTGCCTTTATTTCAATTTTTTTTAGATTTATTAAATGTCATTGTTTATTGTTGTGTTTTGTGTCTCTTCCCTTACCTTACCACAGATTATCAAACAAGCAGTCATTCTTTTTTTTCCTTTTTTTCTTTATGTGTGGCAAAGCATTAACATCTGCCAGTGGAAGACTGCCGAACACCATACTCCACTACTTTACCGTCACAGTCTGTATGGCCACATGGTAGGGTCTGGCCTCACCCAAACTGGCAGAGAGAATGGTCTGGGGAACGGGATGAACAATGGAGTGGTCGGGGTCGCCACAAGTACAAAAGGAACAGCTTGCCAGTGACACATTCAGGCCCCCCCCCATTTGACACTGTCCCTCAGCTGCACGTCTAAATATCTTCATAACAAACATAAACAGTCTTATTAGTAGTATGCTCCATTATTCACTGATTTTGGGAACATTAACAGAACTTTTAATTTATTTGCACATGCTTAAAAAGATAATTTTTCCACAGCATGAAAGGTTTCTCAAGCGATCGATCTTTGTCATAGTAAGTGGTAACTACTCTTGCTTTAGCATTTGACACCACTGAGCTCCTCTCCCTGTTGACACTGTCACGAACTGGGTGGTGAGTGGGGGTGAACTTTCAAATGATTTTACTTGAGCCTGGGGAAAATCAAGGAGTAAGAAATCAACCTAGAACAAAAGACATAATTTATATATATATTATATATATATATATATATATATATATATATATATATATATATATATATATATATATATATATATATATATTGTGACGGTAATTTGTTGGAAATGGTGGTCGGCAGTCTTCCAAATAGCAGGTGTCAGGGCTGGGCCACATACACTAAAGTTATATAAAAAAAGGAAAAAAAAGAGTGACTGCTTGTCTGATAATCTGTGGTAAGGCAAGATACACGAAAACACAAAATATAATAAAATACTTTACTTTAATATAGAAAACACAAAATAAAATAAAGACGATATCTTGGCAAATGTACAAGAAAAAAAATATATAAATATATAACAAAGTGAACAGGGGGGAACTGGTTACGTTAACAAAATTAAATGGTGCTGGGAATATATGCGCTAGCTAAGAACCTCTTATTTGATCACACGAGGTGGGTCAAATTCAGGTGTTCATAGCAGGAGCACGAGATATATTCTGGCTGGCAGAAATGCAAGGGACTCCAACAATAACTGGCGATGATTGTGATTGGCGAGGAACGGGAGTGGTGTGTTGGTTGGCGGCCAATGAGAACGCTGGACGGCCGCAAGTCGCTAGTTTGCTGAGAGTAGTAGTAGTTGGCAAGTCGACCGGTGTGCAGCAGGTGCTGGAGAGGGGGGAGGAGGGAGTTGCAGGTGCGTGTGGCTGTCTTGATATATACGTTAAGCCACTACAAAACGTATCTTGCATATTGTTGAGAACGTGATGAATAAGGAGATAGCAGGCTCAATCTCTGGGAAGAGATTATCGTCACAACTCTCCCCCGAAGCCTGCGGTTCTGGTTGAGTCACGTTCACGGGAGGTAGAGTGGGAGGTGGAGCTGCCTCTACCTCAGTGCTGCTGGAGAGGGCGTCTGATATGATGTAGTCAGACTTCTGGGTGTAGCAATCTCCAGGCTGAGATGATGTAGCTGGCAAGCCCATTATAGAAGTAGTCGATGGTTGAGTTGGGCTGTCTGTAGGAAATGAAGATGGTTGTGGTCCATGTAGATGGTGGTGGACTGAGTACTTTGCTGGTATGGAGCAAAGTGTTGCTCGTTCAGGACGACGAGTAGCTCCTTGTTGCTCGTGGTGTCGTTTATGGTAGTTGGTATGTATAGTCTCGTCGCCTTGTTGTACTAGGTCACCCACGTTGCCGGTACCACTGGCGTCGCTATGGAGGATGGGAGACTTGATATCTGGCGATGCGAGAGAAGTATTAGAATATGATAAAGGAGCACAATTATGGTGTTGAAAATGATGGTGAAGGTCAGTAAGGATTTCTGAATTAGAGAGCGCTGTCTCAGTGTCAGTGCTTTCGGAAGGAGAAGCAGGGAAGGTCTCACTGTGGCTGTATGGACCTGTAAATGAGGTGAAATTGGTTAACACAGTGGGAGGAACCCCATGGTAGGGCTTGAGTAAATTGATGTGGCACAGCTGGGTCTTCCGCCGCCTATCGGGGGTCTCGAGAACGTAGTTGAAGTTGTTCGGCACTCCTTAACACGGTAGGGTCCTGAGAACCTGTTCTGTAAAGGAGAACCTGGGATAGGGAAATAGGCAAGCACTAAGTCTCCTGGTTTAAACTTCCTTACTTTACAGTGCTGGTCGTAACGAGTCTTCATCCTCTCCTGGGCTTTCTGTAGGTTGTTGCTGGCAAAGGAATGGACCCTCTCTAGAATGTGTCGGAGATTTTGAAGATACTGGGGCACATTCTGATGCTCACTGAAGGTGGCATCACGTAGAGAATCCTTGAAAGCCTTGAGAGGTGTACGGCACTTACGTCCGTAGAGCATCTCATAAGGAGATACTCCTAGTGACTCGTTGGGAAGACTTCTGAAAATACACATGATGAGATCAATTTGCCTATCCCAATCCTTTGAGGTCTCATTACAAAACTTTTTTAAGAGTGCCTTGATGGTTTGATGACTACGCTCGAGAGAACCCTGTGAAGCAGGATGATAGGGGCTGGACAGTACCTGTTTGATGTTGAACTCCTCCAGAGTCCGTTTGAAGAGATCACTGGTGAAGTTGGTGCCACAGTCGCTCTGAATCTCCCTCGGAAATCCATACTGGGTGAAGATTTTCAGTAGATTCTTCACCACTGTAGCAGCCGTAATATTTTTCACTGGAACTGCTATCGGAAATCTGGTGGTAGGACACAGGATGGTTAAGATATATGCATTGCCTGCACTGGTCCGAGGCAAAGGACCAACGCAGTCGATAATGAGCTTGTGGAACGGTTCCTCAGGCACCTGGATGGGTATCAGTGGTGCTCTGGGAATGGAAACGTTCGGTTTCCCGGCTAACTGACACACGTGGCATAATTTGACATGAGTTTTGACGTCGTTTACCATACCTGGCCAGTAGTAGTCTTGTCGAATTCCATGGTAAGTCTTGTTGAACCCGTAGTGTGACAAAGCGCCGTGGGCCAGGTGTAGAATCGTGGGCCGCAGGCTGGTAGGAATCACTAGTTGTTCAACGTCTGCCCAATCGTCCTCGTCCTTCAGTTTACTGGGTCTATACCTGCGATAGAGTATTTCGTTCTCCATAAAGAACCCAGGAACACTGTCGGATTGGGTTTCAGCCTGAAAGAATAATGGTGTCAAGGTAAGATCATCTCTCTGTAACTTACGGAACTCCACCGCGGTCAGGTTAGGGGGTAGTTTCGAAGGGTCCTGAGGGACAGCGGTAGCAGTAGAGTCAGCTGGCTGTGGTCGTGCAGCTTGAGCACGGGTGGTCACCATAACAGGAGGAGAACCTTCATCACTCTCTTGAACCTTTGCTGGAACATGTTCAAAAATCGGGTTATCCAACACAGAGTTGCTTACCTCGGATATGTCCTTGACGATCAGGTTGTTTGGTTGTTGGTCTTCTGCCAAGTCGTTGCCCAGGAGAAGTTGCACTCCAGGCATGGGAAAAGGCTTTTCCCTGACGGCGACTTGGACTTCACCGGTCACGAAGGGACAATCTAGGTAAACTCTGGCAAGGGATAAGGAGTTGTAGCAGTAAGGTCAGTGATGAACACAGTCTCTCCTGTGTAGGCGACGTTGGGCACAGCTGATTTCAAGACGATCGATTGTAGAGCCGCTGTGTCCCGTAGGATCTTAAGTCCAAAACGTCCCTCTGAATCTGAACCGTGGGTAGAGATAGTTCCTGGATATAGATGCTTGGTAAAGAGAGAGAGATCATTAGCATGAACACCAACATTCATTACAGGCTTACCGGACTTAGGGTGAGTAGGTTTAGACTTAGGGGGTTCGATGTTACCTTTAGATTGGGACTTACCACATTTGTCAATGGTGTGTCCATATAGTCGACAATACCTGCAGTACAGTTGAGAGGTACCTTGATCTGGGCTCGCTTTCTCGTAACTGTACCAAGACTTCTTGCTGGTAGGTTCTGGAGTCAGCCGGTGGATGAGGCTGTAAGTGTCAGCTGACTTCGCGCACTTCACTAAATCCGTCTCTTCCTTGTCTGCTAAGTATAGGCGGACAGGAGGAGGTACACGTCTCAAAAATTCTTCAACCAGTATGAGGTTGACAAGCTCTGAAAAAGTAGAGACATGTGCTGCCTCCAGCCATTTCATGAAATATCTTCGTTTGGTGTTAGCAAATTCTAAGAAGGTGGTGGTACTTGCCTTGACGTAGTCACGAAACTTTCGTCGATAGCTTTCGGTGGAGAGAAGGTAGGCGTCCAACACAGCTTGTTTCAGGGTGGTGTAGTCGTTTTCCGAAGCCAAAGTGCTGAGTGTGACTGCTGCTCTACCTGTTAAATGTACTCGGAGAAGGGTAGCCCATTGGTCGTCAGGCCAATTAAGTTGATCAGCAAGGGTCTCAAAAGTGGTAAAAAACACATCAACCTCCGTTTCGAGGAACGGGGGCATTAACTTACTTGCATGGGAGATATTGAAACTGGGAGGAAGACTAGCTGCCGCTTGTTGGAGTTGAGCTTGGTGTGCAGCGTCCCTCGCGAGTTCTCGGTCACGACAGTTTAGAGCTGCTTCTGCCTGTCGTTGGTCGTGTACCGTTGTATCTCTAGTCGCTGTTGGTATAAGGGGCCATAAGCACGAAAAAATTCGGAAAAAATCGTAATATTTTGAAAAATTTATAAAAATACTACGTAGTTCTGGCAACACTGTGGCGCAATCCCAATAATATTATGATATAAATTGATGTATTTATGGTGCTTTTCCATGCGTAAATGGTCAGAATCCGGCGCCCCGCGACTGTGGCGCACGGAAGGTATTGCGTCGTATGTTCTAAATGTAACATTTTTCGTAATAACGTCGGAAATAACTCTGTATGTATAAATATAACATATACACTCGTTGGCAACTATCTCCTCATAGTGGGCGGTGACTCTGGTAGACACCAGCAGTGGCCTGTTGTCTCCTGATGAGTGAGGATGTATGTCGACGCGCTCTCTATTCTCGCTCCTGAATATTGCATTTCTTGGGTCTCCTGCACAATGACGTGTAGTAGGAAGAGTCACAATATTAGAGCAGCAAATTTGGCACTCGCTCACCGTCTTTATCAGGAAAAGAAAGCTGCTTTAGCGCAAAGACGAGTAATATCTAGTGGAGGCTGGATCAGCTGTGAGGCGTGACGCACCCCGCCTCCTCACTCACCTTCCTCGACCCTCCTCACTCACCTTCCTCGACCCTCCTCACTCACCCTCCTTGACTAATGAGAATGATATAACTGATTGATACTTCAGTAGAAAGGAGGTGATGCAGAAACCAACGACACTCACCACCAAGCCCAGACAAGCTCCTGAGGAAGGGTGATCCCAGCTATGGGAGTGTCCTACTAGTGCCCAATGCAGTGCCACCTTGAGCACCCAAAATTCGGTCCAATTATAATAGGTTAGTATGTTTTAGTGTTATAATTGGATGTTTTTTAATAAATAATTGTAATATATATATGGGCAGGCATATATATATATATTTATATATATATTTATATATATATATAATTTTTTTTTTTTTTCCGTTTGTTATCAGGGAATTTACATGAAACTTACACACCTTGCTGAACGGATGCCTATCTGCAAGGGTGCCAATTATGAACGAAATTGGTCAACGTCAAGCTTGGCTACAGGTGGCCAAACTTTGATCTTATTTTACTCAGGTAAGTAATTTACAACTTCAAGGTGTTTCACAGCGTTCACTTTTTAATCAATTTTCATGAAAATTGCACCTTATATGTAGAGTTTGTGCTTCTACACTTATGTATAGCACGGTAGTCCAAAGTCCATTTATTGATTTTATAAATATTTATAAACATCATATATTGCATATTTTTGGAACGGAACTTTGAATAATTGTATTATTGCACTAAACACTTTTTTGATAAAACTGCTATTTATAATCCTTTATTACATGCTAGTGTGATATCTAAGTGTTATAGAAATGATTTTAGTTGACACATGTGTTCCCTAAAAATTTTTAAATTTTTTTAAAAATTCGTTGCATAATACGTTGTGTATTTTTTTTCTCCCTTTCTATTTAGGGTGTGATGCTGAAACTTGGACCAGTTGCAGCCCTTTCTATAAACATTTCATAAATAAATTTACAAACAAATTGAACAACTTTTACTGTTCCACAAATTTGGCCCCTGTTAAATGTACTCGGAGAAGGGTAGCCCATTGGTCGTCAGGCCAATTAAGTTGATCAGCAAGGGTCTCAAAAGTGGTAAAAAACACATCAACCTCCGTTTCGAGGAACGGGGGCATTAGCTTACTTGCATGGGAGATATTGAAACTGGGAGGAAGACTAGCTGCAGCTTGTTGGAGTTGAGCTTGGTGTGCAGCGTCCCTCGCGAGTTCTCGGTCACGACAGTTTAGAGCTGCTTCTGCCTGTCGTTGGTCGTGTTACCGTTGTATCTCTAGTCGCTGTTGGTATAAGGCCAACTCACGTTCTTGCTGTCCTTTGAGGAGTAGGGCCTCCCTTTCACTTTCTTCCTTCCGGATGGCAGCTGCTTCCTTGGCCAGGGCCGCCTCACGCTCCTTGAGGCGGATTTCTCTTTCTTGTTCTTCCCTTCTGAGGGCAGCTTCACGTTCTTGTTCTTCCCTTCTGAGGGCAGGTTCACGTTCTTTGAGGTGTAGGGCTTCTTTCGCCAGATCAGCTTCACGCTCTCTGATTGCAGCCGCTTCCTGTTGTTGCTCCCGCTCGATCTTAGCAAGTTTTAACTTGAGTTTTATCGCTCTCAAGTCATCCTTATCTGAAATAATGTATTGTTCATGAGTAGAAGAATCTATAATACCTTCATCCGCAAGGTGATCCAGTATCATATTATTAATGGCAAATTTGTTGGCTCCATCGGGAACTTCCAAGTGATACTGATGTGCAAGAGTTAACAAATCGACCCTCTTAGCGTGACGTAAGGTCCCTATTTCACCTTCTGGATCTGCCTTGAATGTTTGTAGGCGGAACATTGTGAAAATATAGCAAAATAAAGGAGACACGAATATATAGTGAGAATATGGTGAATGTCAGAAACACGAAACGTGGCAACTGATACCTATCCTGTGGGGAATTATTAATAATTAAAGTTAATTCAAGATGGTAAATGAATAACGTCGCAGGAAATCTTGTACCTGGTACTCACTGTGGGAGGATAAAGGCAAGAAAATCCTACTAATTAGTGAAAACTGAGTTTAAAAGACAGGTGAAACACTAAATGGCTTCAAAATAAATGAGGTAGTCCAAAAAATGTAGTCATACCTTGCCAAGTCACTATAGAACATAAGCAAAGGTACCCACTGAAATTGAATATGGTATTTACAGAATTAGCGAACTTTGTGCTCAAAAGAAAGAACGCCAATTCCCTACCTTAGGTAAATACCATCAGTCTGACTGACGAGTAGGGGTGCGAGTGTCAACTGGTGACGAGAACTATCGGCGAGGTCCCAACTCGCCAATAATAGTTCGTGCTAGAGAATCTAAAGCCCTCTTTTTCCTCCTAGAGTCGGATTGCAAGACTTAGGTGCTATTGACCCGGAGACAGACCACAGTACCAGGGTACCTATGTGATAATCTGTCAAAAATGTGAGAAATATCTGGGGACAAAAGATGTTACACACGGATAATAACACGGAAGGGGGAGACGACCAATTAAGAGTATGACTGCGGCTTACAGTCACCACGTAATCCAGAGTTGTCTCACTCTCACCATATGCTATTCCCGTAATGCACAATATACACAGCACCATATAAAATAAAAAATGATTAATACAAATAATGGAAGCAAGGGAAATGAAAGCCAAGTATGCTTACCACAATTACCAATACCTGAGTGAAGCTCCCAGACAGGCCCCCATTTATATGTGACGGTAATTTGTTGGAAATGGTGGTCGGCAGTCTTCCAAATAGCAGGTGTCAGGGCTGGGCCACATACATTAAAGTTATATAAAAAAAGGAAAAAAAAGAGTGACTGCTTGTCTGATAATCTGTGGTAAGGCAAGATACACGAAAACACAAAATATAATAAAATACTTTACTTTAATATAGAAAACACAAAATAAAATAAAGACGATACCTTGGCAAATGTACAAGAAAAAAATATATAAAATATATAACAAAGTGAAAAGGGGGGAACTGGTTACGTTAACAAAATTAAATGGTGTTGGGAATATATGCGCTAGCTAAGAACCTCTTATTTGATCACACGAGGTGGGTCAAATTCAGGTGTTCATAGCAGGAGCACGAGATATATTCTGGCTGGCAGAAATGCAAGAGACTCCAACAATTACTGGCGATGATTGTGATTGGCGAGGAACGGGAGTGGTGTGTTGGTTGGCGGTCAATGAGAACGCTGGATGGCCGCAAGTCGCTAGTTTGCTGAGAGTAGTAGCAGTTGGCAAGTCGACCGGTATGCAGCAGGTGCTGGAGAGAGGGGAGGAGGGAGTTGCAGGTGCGTGTGGCTGTCTTGATATATACGTTAAGCCACTACAAAACGTATCTTGCATATTGTTGAGAACGTGACGTAATAAGGAGATAGCAGGCTCAATCTCTGATAAGAGATTATCGTCACAATATATATATATATATATATATATATATATATATATATATATATATATATATATATATATATATATATATATATATATATATATATATATATATATATATATATATATATATATACTGCCATATATATATATATATATATATATATATATATATATAATAATGTGTGTGTGTGTATGTGTGTGAACGAGCTTGAATGGTCCCTAGGACTATATGCAACTGAAAACTCACATCCCAGAAGTGACTTGAACCCATACTGCCTATAACCATAGTTGCATATAGTCCTGGGGACCATTCAGGCTTGTTCGCATTTGTGTTCCTCATGTGAGCCCCAAAGAATGAGGTGATTTGATAAAATGCTATACCCAAGATTACCACCGAGTGCCGGCGGGGAAGTGGTTCAAATAGCTTCGGCTCTCACTTCCTTATGTCTGGTCGTGATGGTCAAGCAGATAAAGGCGTCCTGTACATACCAGTTGCGTTGCTCCTGGCAGTATGAGTTCGAGTCACTTCTGGAGTGTGAGTTTTCAGTTGCATATAGTCCTGGGGACCATTCAGGCTTGTTCGCATTTGTGTTCCTCACGTGTGCCTCAAAGAATGAGGTGATTTGATAAAATGCTATTCCCAAGATTACCATCCGAGTGCCGGCGGGGAAGCGGTTCAAATAGTTTCGGCTATCACTTCCTTATGTCCGGTCGTGATGGTCAAGCGGATTAAGGCATCCTGTGCATACCAGATGGGTTGCTCTTTGCAGTATGGGTTCAAGTCATATATATATACATATATATATATATATATATATATATATATATATATATATATATATATATATATATATATATATATATATCTAACTGAAAACTCACACTCCTCACACTCCAGAATGGATGGGTGTCAGTTGCATATCGTCCTGGGGACCATTCAGGCTTGTTCGCATATATATATATATATATATATATATATATATATATATATATATATATATATATATATATATATATATATGTATATATATATATATGTATATATATGTATATATAATATTGTGACGGTGTTCCCCCCCTTATATTTCTCCCATGCCAGCTGCAAGAGTCATATCTACTTTACCCAAACGTTCTCTGCGTTCCAGGGAACAATTTGACATATGCGGGAGCATGAGGTGTTCTCGCGTTGGCGAGAAATTAGCTAAAGAAGAGTGTTTTGGCCAGTGGCTTAGGCCCTTTTGGATACCAAGATGGCGCCGGCCCCTACGTTTTCCCGTTATGACGTTATGACGTCAGTGGCACCAGATTGGTCAAGAACGGTGACGTGGTACAGGGAACCAATGAGAAACGCCTCTGGCAAGTATGACGTTACGAGTTAAAGGGGGTCCAGGCAGCGTACCCCCGTGGCGCCAAGGAATTAGATACGACACGTCGTCAAGGGCGGACGTGCGATAGGGGGCCCTGTCAGTCTGACAGTTTTCGCCCCTCTCCGGTGGATATACGCATCACCAGTGGTCTGCAAGCATCCTGTGAGGTCTTCCTGAACTCCGTGACGCGGACAGAAGAAGGAAATGACGAGAAACGAGCAACAAGTACTCCAGTGACAGGTGCTTAGCAAGAGGGAAATCTGGGCAGTGACGTTGGGAAACTGTACGACTGTACAGTTTCACTTGTCGGGTGATGACGTAGTGGCTGGGCCAGTTCACGGTCAGGAAGGAGAAGAACGAACTAGCTGGGAATACGAACGACTGCAGCCAAGAGTAAGGACTGCAGACGTAGTTGTGAGAAGGCGATGGCCAGGAGACCGACTCCAACCTTTCAAGAGGTTGTGGAGGAGCACGGAGCCTGCAGAGAGCAGCAGTATGGAGAAGACGCGCTTTTGGATGTTGGTTGAGTTCCTGGAAAGAGCATCAGTGTGTGTGGGGGTGTTCCCTACAGCAAGTCGTGAGCCGGGACCAGGAGCTTCAATTCAACCCTCAACAGAGGACGAGTCCACATCGTTGATGGTGGAAGTAGGTAATTCAGTTTTCCCTCCCATTCCCCTTTAGTTAGCTATTTAGCCTGAGTATCTTCTATGTCGTGAGCAGGGCTCACCAATGTCTATGTTTCTAGTAAGACAAAGTTCTGAAGGGAGATGCTATTGAGCTCTCACGAGATATATATATGGTGTGTGGTTACACCTGTGGTTTGATGAAGAGATTACTGTGACGAGAACGTTTATATTTATGTGTCATTTATAAAATAAGTTTGTGCCAGAGGATATATATATAAATATACAATTTAGTAGTGTAAGGCTGTGTGCCTAGTATTACCTTGTTATTATAAATGTTGATAAAGTGAACTATATATGCTGGAGTTATTGAATAGTGTATTCATATGTCTGGTGATTTACTGGGTTCATTGCCAGTATTTGTGATATACTGTGATCATGAAGGAATAACAGGCACCTCACGCCAATAGTGAGTACAGTGAGCAGAGTGAGTGGGCGTGGCATCTCGCGAGTTTCCAAACGTTCCATAGCACTGCATTTGGAGCGTGGGCGCGCGTGACAGCTGAGAGTGTTGCCATTCCAGAGTGATCCAGAATTATGAAGAGACAGAGAGAAGGCAGCTCGTTTATTCCTTTGCCATGTTGTTGATCCAGAGTTATGATTCTTTAATCTTTTAAGTAAACTACAAAACCACCTTCGTGTTTGTGTCATCCCTCCATTACTTTGTTGCTATTGAGACTATCGAAGAGAGAGAGAGTGATTTAAACATATATTAGCCTGTTACCAAATTGATTAGTATTCTCTTGGGCCACTACTTCTATAATACTGCAATTCCACTGAAGTGTTACCGGACACAGAAAACACCAGTTGGCGACCTTCAGTTAGCAGTAGAGCCCTCTGTCAGGCGGGCACATGATCAAGTGAAGAGATCGTGTTCTCACTCGTCTTCAAGCTATGAGGCTGGCCGGAGACAGACTGAGAGACTCTCCTGGTGAACAGTGGCACCGTGAGGATTGAGTGAAGACCCGTAGGGCTACCTTAAGTAACGTCCATCACTACTGGTTGATACCTAGTTGATGGGGTTCTGGGAGTTCTTCTACTCCCCAACCCCGGCCCGAGGCCAGGCTTGACTTGTGAGAGTTTGGTCCACTAGGCTGTTGCTTGGAGTGGCCCGCAGGCCCACATACCCACCACAGCCCGGTTGGTCCGGCACTCCTTGGAGGAATAAATCTAGTTTCCTCTTGAAGATGTCCACGGTTGTTCCGGCAATATTTCTTATGCTTGCTGGGAGGACGTTGAACAACCGCGGACCTCTGATGTTTATACAGTGTTCTGTGATTGTGCCTATGGCACCTCTGCTCTTCACTGGTTCTATTCTGCATTTTCTTCCATATCGTTCACTCCAGTACGTCGTTATTTTACTGTGCAGATTTGGTACTTGGTCCTCCAGTATCTTCCAGGTGTATATTATTTGATATCTCTCTCGTCTTCTTTCTAGTGAGTACATTCGGAGAGCTTTGAGGCGATCCCAATAATTTAGGTGCTTTACCTCGTCTATGCGTGCCGTATATGTTCTCTGTATTCCCTCTATTTCAGCAATCTCTCCTGCTCTGAAGGGGGAAGTGAGTGCTGAGCAGTACTCAAGACGGGACAACACAAGTGACTTGAAGAGTACAACCATTGTGATGGGATCCCTGGATTTGAAAGTTCTCGTAATCCATCCTATCATTTTTCTGGCTGTCGCAATATTTGCTTGGTTATGCTCCTTAGGTCGTCAGACATTATTATTCCCAAATCCTTTACATGCTGTTTTCCTTCTATGGGTACACTTGATTGTGTTTTGTACTCTGTATTATGTTTAAGGTCCTCATTTTTACCGTACCTGAGAACCTGAAATTTATCACTGTTAAACATCATGTTATTTTCTGATGCCCAGTCGAAAACTTTATTAATATCAGCTTGAAGTTTTTCAATGTCTTCAACCGAGGTAATTTTCATACTGATTTTTGTGTCATCTGCAAAGGATGATACGAAGCTGTGACTTGTATTTTTGTCTATATCTGATATGAGAATAAGGAAAAGCAGCGGCGCAAGGACTGTACCCTGAGGTACAGAGCTTTTAACTGCACTTGGACTAGATTTTATATGGTTGACCGTTACTCGCTGAGTCCTGTTTGATAAAAAACTGGGTATCCAGCGTCCTACTTTACCGGTTATTCCCATTGACTTCATTTTGTGTGCTATCACACCATGGTCACATTTATCGAAAGCCTTTGCGAAGTCCGTGTATATCACATCAGCATTCTGTTTTTCTTCTAATGCCTCAGTGACTTTGTCGTAGTGCTCCAGTAGCTGTGAGAGGCACGATCTCCCCGCTCGAAATCTATGTTGGCCTGGGTTGTGAAGGTCATTGGTCTCCATGAAATTGGTGACCTAATTCCTAATCACTCTCTCAAATACTTTTATGATGTGCGATGTTAGTGCAACTGGTCAATAATTCTTTGCCAATGCTTTGCTCTCTCCCTTGTGTAGAGGGGCTATGTCTGCTACTTTAAGTGCATCTGGTATCTCCCCCGTGTCCAAACTCTTCCTCCACACTATAGTGAGTGCCTGTGCTACCGGCACTTTGCATTTATTTAAAAATATTGAATTCCATGAGTCTGGACCTGGGGCCGAGTGCATGGGCATGTTTTCAATTTCTCTTTCAAAATTTAGTGCGCTCGTGTTGATATCAGTTATATTTACAGGGGTTTGAATATCCCGCATAAAGAAATTATCTGGATCTTCCACTTTCATGTTGTTTATTGGAGTGCTAAACATGTCCTCATACTGCTTTTTTAGGATTTCACTAATTTCTTTGTCATCTACCGTGTATGAACCTTCACTTGTACGAATAGGTCCAATACTGGCAGTGGTTTTTGCTTTTGATTTCGCATATAGAAGAAATATTTTGGATTTTTCTTTATTTCCTGAATGGCTTTCTGTTCTAACTGCCTTTCTTCAGTTTCATATGAGTGTTTTTTCCGCTCGATTTCTTCAATCTCCCTATTTAAATTATTCCTTCTTTGACGGGAAATTCGTGTCTGCATAAGCAGTTCTGTTATTTTTTTCCTGCGTTTATACTGTCGCTGCGTTCTCTTTCTACGTTAGATCTCTTTCTGGCTTTCCTCAAGGGAGCATGTTTCAGACAGGTTGATATGCTTCCGAAGTCAGTTTTTCTATTCCTTCTGTAGGACTTGTATTACTTAAAACAGTTTCCCATGGAATGTTTTAAGTTCCCTGTTTATTATCTCCCAGTCTATCCTTTATTATTAAAATTGAATTTACTGAATAGCCCCTCTCGCTTTATCACGTTTTAGGTCTATTCTGAGTATTGATGGTCGTTTGCACTTCAATGAGCTTGTGATCTGAGTATGTGGTATCTGATATCGTAATGTCTCTGATAATGTCTTCATTGTTCGTAAAGACCAATCTAAATATTTTCATTTCTCGTTGGCTCCGATATCTGCTGATTGAGTGAAAATTTGTCACAGAATCTAAGTAGTTCTCTAATCTGTGGTTGGTTAGGTCCCGATAGATTTCCTGGTATAATATTATTGTTTGCTATTTTCCACCTCTCCTAGAGGACTAGGTTGAACGGCACCGAAGATAATATCAGGTATCGGGGTCTCCAAATTATCAGGGGTTATTCTCTATTTTTTGTTGTTCTGTCTGTGAATTCCTCAGCCGTTGCATCTGGCGGTTTTTATATTAGAATAATCACTAAATTTATTTTCTCTATTTTTAATCCCAGTACCCTACCTCTACCACCTCATTTGTAACGTTTAGGAGCTCCGAGCAGCAAGGTCTTCCCTAATATACAGACCCACTCCTCCATGTGACCTACTTTCCTATCACACCTGTATAGGTTATATCCTGGAATCCAGATCTCACTGTCCAACATTCCCCTGCATGGGTTCTGTGAAAGCTCCAAATACTGCATTTGACTCCGTGAGGAGGCCATTTATGAACTGTACTTTGTTGTTTGTTCTTGTTTTCAGTTCTTGTATGTTGGCAAAGATGAATGAGGTTACTCTATTAGTGATAGAGTTTGAATGGGAGACTTTTCGGCAAGCCCATTATGCGTGGACATAATAAGTTTGTTCTGACCAGTACTGATTGTTGTAGGGCAGTTGCCTCTCGAGTGTATTTGTCCCTTTCGGTGTGTATTGTATCTGTAATCTGGAATGCAAGTGGATCTGGCATCCAGTTCCATACACTCTCCATGCTCCTCCTTTTGAATTCTCTGCCGGTCTGGTATAAAAAATTTATAGAGTTTCCTCCAAATTCATTATCCTGCTTGCCACTCTTTATGTAGCGTTCCGTGCCTATCACGTGAAAGTGTGGGCAGCTGAGGTCATAGCATTTTCTGTCCTCCAGTGAGGTTTGGCACATGTCAGGATGGAAAAACCTACATATTTTTATAATACATATTTACATATTTACATAATACTTGGTGGTGACTGGCTAGAGAGAGAGAAACCCCGACATTGGCGATCTTGCCAGGATTACGGTTGCGATTGTGGTGCTTGATAGTGGCCGAAGGTATTAGGCACAGGTAACAGGTATTCACTCATAGCACAAGTATGGAGGACAAGAAGATAGCAAGGTTTATTGACACCAAGGATGAACAGGTGCTGAAGGATTGCACCAAGGCGCAGCTGCAGCTAATAGCTGACCACTTTGGATTCCAGTTGAGATCCTCCAAAGTGGGAGAAAGGAGGCTTGAGATTGTGGCACAGCTCAGGGCCCGAGATGAGGCTTTGAGGGAGGAACGGCCACAGACACCTGCCAGTGCAAGGGGGAATTTGAGCATTGGTGGAAGCAGTAGGGGATCCAGCGGCAGCCGACGCAGCATCAAGCTGGAGATGATGAAGCTGCAACTGGAGGCACAGCTGCGCTGGGAAGAACGAGAAGCACAGCTGAAACGTGAAGAACGAGAATCACAGCTGAAGCATGAAGAACGAGAAGCACAGCTGAGACATGAAAAACGAGAAGCAGAAGCACAGCTGAAACGTGAAGAACGAGAAGCGGAAGCACAGATGAGACGGGAGGAGCGCGAGCTAGAAGCTAAGCTGAAGCAGCAAGAGATTGAAGCTAACAGAGAGGTTGAGCTGAAGCAGGCTGAACTAGGGCTAGCCCTACCCGCATCCCCACACCAGGAAGACCGCCGGGTACGAGAGCGCGATTTACCGATCTTTGTGTCTAATGAAGCTGAGGGCTTCTTTCACCATTTCGAGAGGGTAGCTACCTTAAAGAAGTGGCTAAGAGCAGATAGGGCGGAGCTGGTCCAGGGTAGGCTCACCAGTGAAGCTCGCGAGGCTTACAACATGCTTGACCTCAAGGAATGCACCAATTATGATGCAGTGAAGAGAGCAGTGCTTCACTCGTTTAAACTGACTCCAGAGTGTTACAGGAAAAGGTTCCGAGAATGTACCCGTTCGCCAGGTAAATCTTATGCAGAGACGGCGAGGGACATGGAAAGAAGATTTGTGAAGTGGTTGGAATCTGAAGGTGCTAAGTCAACTGAGGACATCAAAAGGCTATTGGTCATGGAAAAATTTATGTCCGTGCTCTCTCCTGAGATCAGGATTAGAGCCAAGGAGGCGGACATAAAAGACCTGAGGGCTGCTGCTGACAGAGCTGACATGTTGGAGGAAGCCTTGCGACCACGCAGAGAGGGACCGCACAGGCCACTGGTGTACTCTGGCTATTGGAGTGGTTTTAGGAAGACAGATGGATGGAGGACAGGAGCGAGTTCTCCCAAGTCCCACCTCTCGAGTGGAGACGGTAGGGGACTGAAAAGTTCTATGGAACCAGTCAAGAAGCCCCTAGCTGAGAGTGCCAGATCTGTTGTTGTGCCGAGGGACGCTATGAGGGAGACGACGGAAGGCGCGAGGAAGACCCATGGAGCGACGGCCTCTGGAGGCGTTGCCAGGGCGAGCGGTGGTGGAAGGTCACCGCCAAGAAGGGTCCGCTGCTATAACTGTGGAGGATATGGATACTTCGCGCGGGATTGCAAACGCCCTAAGCAGCGGTGGAATGTTGCTTTCGTTCGGATGGAGGACCAAGTGACCGAGAACGTGCGGGGTGAGTCCGTACCGAGAGTGGAGAAGAGAATTCACCCATTCGTGTGTGAGGGGACGGTAAGGATGGGGGAGGCAGACCCCGTTCCTGTGAAGATATTAAGGGCCACCGGGGCTGATTTTACCCTGGTGAGTAAAACCCTGTTCCCCGAGGGTTATGAGAGTACCAGTGTGCGGGTGACTGTTGTGTCCACTGTGGGAGGCCCAGTGAAGATGCCCCTGCACAAGGTAACATTGGATTCTGATTATAGCTGCCAGACCCTAGTGGTAGGGGTCTGCACATCAATGCCCAAGATGGAGGCGCAAGTCATCCTTGGGAATGACGCCTGTGGAGGATGTGTCCTCCCTAACCTCGTGAAGGGCGAGGAGTGCTTGGAGCATTACAGAGAGAAAAGCAGAGTATTAGACGCCTGTGGGAACGGGATGGGAATCGCCGAGGTGGCGTTCCCTGTATGCGCTGTGATCCCAAGGCGGTGCAACGAGCACGGAGTGAGTGGATCTGATGGGGCTGAAGAAGAGACGTCTGACAGCCTGGGAGTCGATCACCTCTTCGTGGAACCCGGAGACCAGGTGGAGGGCGAAGGCAAACCAGATGGTGAGCTACAGGTGACCCTCACCAGTTCTCTTGGGGGTGGACCGCGCCCGTCTGGGGAAGTTACAGCAGGTGGAGTTCCTAGAGTTGATTCGGGAGGCCAAAGGAGGACGTGCTAGTCCTGAAAGTGCCACGCATTTTTATCTGCAAGATGGGATGCTGATGAGACAATGGAGGCCAGAGAGGAATCACTAGGTAAGAGGCACCAGGTAGTGTTGCCGGCCCAGTGCAGAATGGCAGTGCTGGATCTGTTGCACTCTGTGGATTCTGCAGGTCACCTGGGAGTGACAAAGACTTTATGCCAGATCAGGGACCATTTCTACTGGCCGGGTATGGACGCCGATGTGAGGCGTCACTGTAAAACTTGCTTACCTTGCCAGAGGGAGGGAAAGAGTGTACCCACGATACCGAAGGCCCCGTTAGTCCCTGTTCCTGCACTTGGGCCAGCGTTTGAACGTCTGTTGGTCGATGGGGTAGGACCATTGCCACGGACGAAAAAGGGAAATACCTACCTGATGACCATCATGTGTGCGGCGACAAGGTACCCAGAAGCAGTTCCGATGTGACGCTTGACTTCAAAAGGTGTAGCCGGGCAGTTGCAGCGTTTTTTCTCTTGGGTGGGAATGCCCAGGGAAATCCAGACGGACTGTGGGAGCATATTCCAGTTCAAGTGGTTTAGACAGACCGTGTCGAATTGGGGAGTAACTCAGATTCAGTCGTCGCCCTACCGACCGCAGTCGCAAGGGGCGATCAAAAGGTTTCACTCCACACTGAAACCATTCTGAGAGTGTTCTGTGCGTAACAAGGAGCTGAGTGGGATGAGGCAGTGTACCCTGCATTGTTTGCCATACGGAACGCTGTAGTGGAGTCGCTGGGTTTCTCACCGTTCCAGCTGGTATATGGTCATGAGGTACGGAGTCCTCAATCCATGCTGAGAGAGCAATGGCGCCTGGAGTGACCGTGGGAAGAATCAACGAATATGTGCAGAAATTTAAGGAGCGTCTCACGTTGGCGAAATAACTAGCAGGAAAGCATTTGAAGGAGGCGCAACAAAAGATGTCAGAGTTGTATGACAAGAAATCTACGCCAAGAGAGTTTCAGGTTGGGTCCCAGGTTATGGTGTTACTGCCAGGGAAGAGCCGCGTGACCGAGTCACGATTTGAGGGGCCATATAAGGTGCTAAGACGATTGGGTCCAGTAAGCTATGAAGTCAGCAAACCGGACAGAACCCGCAAGACACAGGTGTGTCATATTGACCGTCTGAAGCTTTCTTCCCTGAAGAAGGAGGAGCCGCCGTGCAGGACGGAACAATGCCACGAGAACTACAGCGGAAAGTGGTCTTATGCGTGCAGGTGAATCAGGAGATTCCTGCAGAGGAGGAAAATGGTCCAGGGCGGACAGC
>WNGS01104645.1:0-14675 GCA_020271785.1 Procambarus virginalis
CTTCAAATTCTCAAACCGACTGAATCCTATGCCTTTACTGATGGCTCTGTGCGTTAGGCACTGGTAGAAAGGTGTGATGTGCAGTGTATATAGGGAATGAAATGATCATGTCTAGTACACAGAGATTGAACAACTGGGCTAGCACGACACAGACCGAGCTAGTGGGCATTTATCTAGCCACTGAATACCTTAAGCTCAATGGTGGTGGAGTTATTTTCTGTGACTCTAAAAGTGCTCTGCAGTCCTTAAATAACCCATCACAATGTATGTCGGAAGTAGCTTGTAATATTAAATGGAATGGAATTTTGCCAATGATAATAACTCTTGTATAAAATTTGTGTGGATCCCATCCCATGTTGGAGTTGGAAAACATGACTTTGTAGATCGATTGGCCAATGAGGCTTGCAGGAAAGAAACACATTATGACTTTGGACTATCTAATGCAGTTATTAGAAACATACAAATTAAAGAAATTAATTCAGATTATAGAAGAATAAGAAATGCAGAGAGACCTGAAAGCTGCAGTATTAAAAGTTATGACAAGTTTTGTAATAATAGGTATTGTATGGTCAGCATAGTAGCCGAACCAGGCAATGTGATGTAGTCATTGCGCGAATTCGCCTGGCTATAGACACATCTGGCAGGTTAGTGAGGCTGAGCCACTACCAGAATACTCAGATTGTAAACTCTGTGATAAACCTTTAATGCATTCACTAGAACACTACATTGATGAATGTGAAACCGTAAAGGACTTTAGACCTCCTGGCCTATGTACCACCAACTGTGTAACTATTTTTTGACTCAGGTGTTCTGGACGACATCCTAACAATTTACCCAAATTTGCTTGTCCATTTTAAAGAATGAAGAACAATTTTTATGTATATACTTCTAAGCTGCATCACCTATGACCCATCCCTGCCCTTGTGTGGCAGTGCACAGTAGAAATTGTTTTCACATATCCATATATTAAAACATTGATTGTAAACCGTGATATATATGTGCTTCAGCCTACAGTTTAGACCTATTGTCTTATGTATGACCCTCTGTCCTGCGTGACAGTGAATACTAGCATTATCCTCCCTTTAATCAGACTATCAAAATCCTCAGATTAGGCAAAATTGTAATTAATTTTGTCAATAAAGATGTTAATAATAATAATAACTCGTTAATGAACTAAAATAAAAATGCAAAATGAATATTAGTTCCAAAGCTCCTGCTTTCAACCCCATTCCATTTTACATATTTAGTGAAGTTTTTGTCTGATTATTCTGCTATAATTTTCCACTTTAATAAGACTATCAAAATCCTCAGATTAGGCAAAATTGTAATTAATTTTGTCAATAAAGATGTTAATAAGCTATAATTTTGTCTCAGTTTCTATCAGTTCCCCCTTATTCTAGTTCTTCAAGGTAAGCATTTCTTGTTTAATTAACGACTTTATCGATGTCTTTAAGGTCTTAAATGTTGTTATAAGGTTCTCGTTCCCTTCTGTTCCAGCTTTAGTTCAGTGTGGTGCGGTCTAATTAATTCGCAGCTCTGATAGTTCAGTCCTCAGCTCGGAGATCAATCTGTACTGTTGTATACATCTGCACTAAATTTCGTTTTTTCACTTGTAACTTTTTCTCCAGGGTTGCATAATCAAGATGAGGTCTCGCATAGGTTATATGTGATTTTTAACTAATTTCCCGAGGGCAAAATGGAAGTTCATATGTGCGTGTGTAACCAGCAACACCATACGGAATCGTGTATGTCAGTGATTGGCAATATAGTTCATACCTCATAAAGAAATATAATAATTCTGCGGGGGACAGGCGGACAGGCAGCCAGAGTGTATTCATAACACGTTAGGGTTTTATCTAAGTCCACCCTCCCAAGGGCGAATTACTGACCCGTCCAGGATGCAACCCACAAGAAGCAGACTTACTCCCGAGTACCTACTCACTGCTAGGTGAACAGAGACATTAGGTGATAGGAAATGCGCCCAACCATTTCTGTCCCGCCGGGATACGAACCCGGCATTCTTGATTGTGAATCGAGAGCGAACCGCATAGCGAATTGAGAGCGAATAATATCAACATACTTGTAATACTACATTGTTCGATTACATTTATTGCTTAAAGCTGGCTGTTTACGAGCCGCATACTTCAGTTATATTAATGGTGAACAGTTCTGCGGCAGCAGTGTTCACCTCAACGATCACTGACCATTGTTATTATTACTAATTGTTCCTGCATATTTTGTAATAGAGATGAAGCACCGTGTGCTCTGGTGCAGGCAGCGCTCTCCAACTGCCACTCTGGTAAATACACTAACCAAATCAAAAACATACTAATCCAATCAACCCACCTAACCTATCGAGTCCGATGCATAGAAAACGTGAATATGTGTGAGTTGTTACTATTCTAATTAATTAATTAAAAAATAGATTGCATATGTAACGTTGGTTACGATAACGTACAATACACGACCTATTAGTTGAAAGGAGGGGCTGCCGTTGTTGTTGTTGTTGTTCATATTTAGTTACTCAGAACGAAGTGTCCATGTAGCACAGGCTATGGTGAGCCCGTAAGGTAGGGGCTGCCGTGAGAGTGTGTGCGTGCTAGGCTAGGTCCTGGTCACACGGGAATGTTGCGCAACTTAGGGGAGCAGGAGGGGGGGGTGGTGTTGGGTGGGGCGAGGCTGCAGATGTGAAGGCCACCAATCAATAATGCTCTACTTCTCTTCATGCCATCTTCTAACGGTCTGTTATTGTCTCTGGGAGTCTCCTGCTGCAATCTTCATTCGTGATTAATCTCTCCCTCTTACCCTAGTACCATCTCCCAAGAGGTTCTATATCTTTTTGGGTTCAGTAATTGGTTTCAAAGCATCGGACAATTTTCTAGCGTTATACAATATTCCAGGGTGCCATACAATCTATACAATATTGCAGGGTGCCATACAATCTTTCAGGGTGCCATACAATCTTTCAGGGTGCGATACAATATTCCAGGGAGCCATACAATCTTTCAGGGTGCCATACAATCTTTCAGGGTGCTATACAATATTCCAGGGTGCCATATAATCTTTCAGGGTGCCATACAATATTCCAGGGTGATAAACAATCTTCCAGGATGCCATATAATCGTCTAAGGAATCATTCAATCTTCTATGGGTATCATACACTCTTCCAGGTTGTCATACAGACTTTATGAATCTTTCGGGGTACGTCTGATACATCTAGGATTTCCTGACATCTCATAGGATCTTTCACAATATTACAGAGGTCTCATACAGTTTTCCAGGCTATCATATCATCTCCCAAGGTGTCATACAATTTTCCAAGCTATCATGCCATCTTGAGTATGGGTATTATGAGTCCCTGTGTCCAGCGGCCAGGTACACAAGCCTAATACACAAAAATTCAGACCCATCTCTCTGACATCGTTTATGTGTAAAGTTCTTGACAGGATTATACACGACTGGTTAATGTTTCAAATTAGATCCCAACTTGCTCCTAACCTGTACGGTTTCTTTCCCGGAAGAAGCACACAGACTTGCTTGCTGAATATTTTATTAGACAGGGACCAAACTCTAAGGCGGCACTATTTGACCTCCAAACTGCTTTTGATACAGCAGAGAAATCATCAAGAACAAGAAGCGTCTTTTGGAGTTAAGGGAAGACTGTTGCCATGGCTCAGGGGTTACCTGAGTAACAGAACTGCCTCAGTAGCCTGCACTGGCAAATTGTGGGTGCATTAGGATATCCTCATAATACACCCAAAATTTGCCAATGCAGGCTACTGAACATATATATGGCCCTGTATGACTAACCTTCCAGCGAGATGGGGACTTTTAGTATCATTGCTACCTTATTCACACTTGTGTTCATGATGTTATCCTCATAATGTACCCAGAGTCTGCCAGTGCAGACTACTTATCACATGCCTTTGTATGACTAACCTTCCTGTGTGATGGGATTTTAGCTTGGCATAGCTAGGGCTTTCCTGCTAGCGCCGCGCCACCCCAAGGTGCACTGGGCATTCCATGGGAGCCCGCGGTAATACTGAAAAGTGTATATTCTTTTCAACTTTGTCATCTGAATTCTCGCCCTAGGTTTTTCAATTTGGTATCAATGTGTTCGCAATAGAATTCTCTACGGGACTAAAGGCATATAAAGTCCAAAATCCCGGCGTACCATCCGCAACAAACAGAGAAAGTGAGAGCGTGTTACCCAGGAGTACGCAAGAACAATGAAATGTGTACACTCTTTTCACTTTGGTCACCTCAATTCTCGTCCTAGGTCTTTCATTTTGGTATCATTGTGTTCGCAATAAAATTCCCTACAGGATTATATGCATATATATAAAGTCCAAAAGCCCGGCGTACCACCCACAGCAAACAAAGAAAGTGAGAGCGCATTATCCCCGTGAGCGCTCATCAAGATCGATAAAATGTGTATACTCTTTTCAACTTTGTTACCTCAATTCTCGCCCTAGGTTTTCATTTTGCTATCAATGTATTCGCAATGAAATTGCCTACAGAAGTATATGCATATAATGTAGAAAAAGCGGCACGCTCCCTCCTGCAACCAAGCCGAAAGCAAGCCAAATTTGTTCATTTTTGACGCCATACTGCGTCGTTAACGATCGAAAGTGCTAGCTTTTTGACGCACTGTACTCCCCTTCTTTTATTCTAAGGCAGCTGCACAAATGCAGATGTATCTAAATGTGTTAATAAAAAAATCCTTTTCAAGGGGTCGAAAGTAAACAATGTGCACCCTTTGAGTTGGGTACACCACAGGGTGGAGTGCTTAGCCCAACACCGTTCAATGTTCTGATGCACAAGAAGTTAACAATTGATATTCCTAACGAAGCCTGACGAGGCCGTCATCGGTTATGCCGATGACATATGCATTGTTGCAAATACCCAAACTAGAATGCAAGCTATACTTGATTCACTCGCTGCTAAAAGCAGTGAATGTGGTCTTGTTATCTCTATAACTAAATCCAGAGTTCTCCATCCCCAAGAGAAAACTCATGTCCCTCTAGTTTTTCAAGGTCAACAACCAGAATATTGAAACGTGTAGGCAGCACAAATACTTTCGAGTAGGTATCAACAGTGACATTGTAAACGATCTACATCGTAGGTTAAAAAAAGACTGAAAACACTTACTGGTAAGAATATTGGTATCAATATTAAATATGCTAGATTATTCTATATGATGTTTGCTAGATCTAGTTGATTATCATGTCTTGCACCTAATTAACTTCCCCGCCTCTGTGTTGGACAAACTAGAAGTAGTACAGTTACATGAGGATAATTCTTGGTGCCCCGAGATGCACAAGAATCATCAACATGAGGGAAGAACTGAAGCTTCCAACGCAAGTCAACACGACCTTTTGCCTTAAAGTCATGAGAGACCCTACATCTCCTGCACTGCCCAGAGACAAAAATTTCAGTGCTGTTAACATCCTATTGACTGGTGCCAACATATCAACTCACTTCACACACAGAGATCACACTAACGTGATGCATCAAATGAACATATCCACAAGGGCCGTGATGAGGATTCGAACCTGCGCCCGGGAGCATCCCAGACACTGCCTTAATCGACTGAGCTACGACAGGGTAAAAGGGTTGAAACCGAAGTTCTACTGAACTTACTGGGGGGGGGGGGAATTGTGTAAAAGCCTGGTTTGTGACTCGGAGAGGCTACGGGATCCAGTAAGTTCAGTAGAACTTCGGTTTCAACCCTTTTACCCTGTCGTAGCTCAGTCGATTAAGGCAGTGTCTGGGATGCTCCCGGACGCAGGTTCAAATCCTCGTCACGGCCCTTGTGGATTTGCTTATACCAACTCACTTCTTTTATGATAATGGCTAAGTAAAAATGCCTATAATCGCATCAAACTGAACATTCCTTTTAAGTGCAATCTACCTGTCTCCAAGGTTCCAAGGGGTTGTCATAGCCAGGGGGTGGTAATGGGGGACGAGCTCCCATGACCTATAAAATGCTCCTATATGGCATGCGTCTCAAATAGCCTCTGACAACCAAGTCCAACTCCTGGCCTGCACGGGTGGCTTAGTCTTTAAGTCCGGCGGAACTGCTTTTACCGACAGGAGAAGGGGCGAGGGCGTGCCTCTGGCACCTTAAAACCAGCTGCTCCGGGTAGATGGGACTCGATAGCCTGGGAAGGCAGCCCATCTAGGGGAAGGAAAACCCTGATTTTAAACCTCCGCTGCCTTGCGGCCATACCCTTTTTGGGAAAGGCTTCAGGAGTCAACCTCGAGGAAAAATCCGGAGTTGGAGCCCCTAAGGCAGTTCGTTGTTGACGTCGACCTCGTTCTGGCAGCTCCTGCGACGTTGCTGGAACCATGTGTATTGGCATTTGCCTTTCTATTGGATAATTTCAGCAACGTGGAGAGGGGGGATCTGCTGCATGGGTAACAGCTTCTCCTCCATATCTACCTACCCAGGCTTTGCGCCCTGGAGAGGACACTCCAGCTTCGCCTCACAGCGTCGAACCAACACGGGAAGCGACAGTCTACCGGTTTTAAGTCTTCTGCTCGATTGGCGAAGAGTGTGACGCCAGGGGTTGCTTCTGACGGTGGGAGGGGTCATCGCGCCCCACTGGGCAGCTACCGCCCGCCTCAAGCTGGGCAAACCCCAGCCAATAAGGTGTTGCCTCGCCACGGTCCGTTAACCTCACTGGGTGCGTGGGGTTTAGGGTGAAAACCGACAAGCGGCCCGACAACTTTGCACCAAGCAATACCATACCCAAAAAGAAAATATCAACTGCCCTAAAGCTGGGCACATGGAACGTCAGGACACTGACACCAGGTTTCTCTGACGACCTGCAAGAAATCAATGACGCCCGAAAAACAGCAATCATCGATAGGGAGCTGAGCAAACTGCAGATGGATATTGTTGCTCTCCAAGAGACCAGGCTCCCTGGATCAGGATCTGTGAGAGAGAGGACCTTCTCTTTCTTCTGGCAAGGAAAACCACCTGATGAGACCAGAGAACATGGTGTGGGATTTGCAGTCAGGAATGCACTGTTGGGATACATTATGCCACCGATGGGGGAAACCGAACGAATTCTGTCTCTGCAACTGCACTCCCAAACAGGACCAGTCAATGTAATTAGTGCATATGCACCAACCCTGACTTCTCCAGCAGAGGCAAAGGAAAAATTCTACGATGACCTCAACAGAGTCATAGCGAGAATCCCTGTAAAGGAGCCACTGTTCATCCTCGGCGACTTCAACGCCAGAGTGGGTGCCGAGCACAACATTTGGCCCACTTGTCTGGGTCAATTCGGCATAGGGAGGATGAATGAGAACGGGCAACGTCTGCTAGAACTCTGCTGCCTTCATGGTCTCTGTGTCACCAACACGTTCTTCGGCACAAAGCCTCAACACCGAGTATCTTGGAGACACCCCAGATCCAAGCACTGGCACCAGCTTGACCTGATTCTTACCAGGCGTGCAAGTCTACCCAGCGTCAAGATTACGCGTAGCTACCAGAGTGCTGTCTGTGACACCGACCACTCCCTGGTCTGTAGCAGGGTCAAGATGCAACCAAAGAAGATTCATCACTCGAAAAAGGTGGGCAGACCTCGCATCGACACCACTAAGACCCGAAACCAGGACAAGGTGAAAGATTTTGCACGCGTGCTCGAGGAAGCTCTCCCTGGCCCAGCCGGGGTCACTGCCTGTAAAAGATGGGAGCACTTCAGAGACGCTGTGTTCAACGCTGCCATTTCCACCTTTGGCAAGAAGACCAGCAGGTCGGCTGACTGGTTCGAGGCTCACTCGGAAGAGATGACACCTGTCATTGAAGAGAAGAGAAACGCCTTGGCAGCCTACAAAGCCTGCCCAAGTCAGCGCAACTTACAGATCCTTCGGGCCATCCGCTGCAAAGTACAGCAGAGCGCCAGGCGATGTGCCAACAACTATTGGCTCCAGCTCTGCTCCCAGATACAGACTGCAGCGGATACAGGCAATGTAAGGGGAATGTATGACGGCATCAAGCAGGCCCTCGGCCCAATCCAGAGGAAGACCGCTCCTCTGAAATCTGCCACTGGCGAGGTGATTCAGGACCAGACACTGCAGCTGAAGCGCTGGGTCGAGCACTACTCTGAGCTATACGCCAGGGACAATGTGGTCACCGAAGACGCCCTGAGCGCCATTGAGTGTCTGCCTGTGCTAATGGAGCTCGACAGCGAACCGACCCTCGAAGAACTCAGTGATGCCCTAGACTCCCTTGCTCCTGGTAAAGCTCCTGGCAAAGATGGCATTCCTGCTGAGACCTTGAAGTGCTGCAGAGGTAGCCTGCTCATGGAGCTGCATGAAATTCTCTGCCTCTGCTGGGAAGAAGGAGAGGTGCCACAGGACATGAGGGATGCCAACATCGTCACGCTGTATAAGAATAAAGGTGACAGGGGCGACTGCAACAACTACCGTGGAATCTCCCTCCTCAGTACTGTCGGAAAGCTGTTTGCTCGAGTCGCATTGAAGAGGCTCCAAGTACTTGCAGAGAGTCTATCCAGAATCACAATGCGGATTCAGAGCTGACAGGTCCACAATCGACATGGTCTTTTCCCTCAGACAACTGCAGGAGAAATGCAGGGAACAGAAGCAGCCACTCTTCATAGCCTTCATAGATCTGACGAAGGCCTTCGACCTCGTCAGCAGGGATGGCCTGTTCAAGATCCTCCCCAAGATCGGATGCCCACCCAGGCTCCTCAGCATCATCAGATCTTTCCATGAGAACATGAGGGGCACCGTGGTCTTTGATGGACTAACATCAGACGCCTTTGACATCCGAAGTGGAGTAAAGCAGGGCTGCGTACTGGCTCCAACCCTATTCGGGATTTTCTTCGCAGTTATGCTGCGGCACGCCTTCGGATCTGTCATGGAAGGCATTTACCTCCGGACCAGGTCGGATGGAAAACTCTTTAACCTCGCCAGGCTGAGAGCCAAGACGAAGGTTCGGCTGAGGTGTCTGCGCGACTTCCTTTTTGCCGACGACGCAGCAGTCACTGCCCACTCAGCCGAAGACCTCCAACGGCTCATGACCCGCTTCAGCGAGGCCTCTCAGGCTTTCGGACTCACCATCAGCCTGAAGAAAACACAAGTCATGGGACAAGGAGTGGACTCCCCACCTGACATCGGCATCTCCGATTCCAAACTGGAAGTCGTTCACGACTTCGTGTACCTGGGCTCCACAATCTCTGACTCCCTCTCTCTTGATACGGAGCTAAACAAACGCATCGGTAAGGCATCTACTACCATGTCCAGACTGACAAAGAGAGTGTGGGCCAACAATAGGCTGACTGAGTATACTAAGATTCAAGTTTACAGAGCCTGTGTCCTGAGCACTCTCCTTTATGGCAGTGAGTCTTGGACACTCCGCGCCCGTCAGGAAAGACAGCTGAATGCCTTCCACATGCGCTGCCTTCGACACATCTTGGACATCACCTGGCAGGACAAGGTGACAAACAACAACGTCTTGGGGAGAGCAAGAATCACCAGCATGTACACAATGCTGAAACAGAGACGAATGCGCTGGCTCGGGCACGTTGTGCGAATGGGCGACGGCAGGATCCCCAAGGATCTCCTGTATGGAGAGTTGATGCAGGGAAAGCGTCCAACAGGCAAGCCCCAGCTACGGTACAAAGACGTATGCAAGAGGGACCTGAAAGCCATGGACGTCGATCTTGCTATATGGGAGACACTGGCTGCAGACCGTTCAGCCTGGAGGCAGTCTGTTCAAAGAGGTCTCTCCAAGTTCGAGGAGTCACTTGCCAAGGAATCGGAGGCAAAGAGACAGAGAAGGAAAGCCAGTAGCCAGGAAGACAGACCAGAATCGGACTTCGTTTGTGCTCGGTGTGGGATGGACTGCCACTCTCGGATTGGCCTCATCAGTCACACCAGACGCTGCACCAGGATTGACAACCAGAGCGCAACTCCATAGTCTCCCGAGACTAAAGGATGCCTACTACTACCTGTCTCTGATATTCCTCTTTACCGGTACCCCACCATTCAAGTATCATACACATCTGTCACCAAGAAAGGTAATGAGAATCTTGTTCCTCTCAAAACTGGCACACTTGAAATAATTGCCTCCTCCATCGAAAATTTAAGATCTCACAAGCACTGTGTTAACGTCGACGGCTCAGTCCAATCTTCTACTTAACGGATTGCAGCAGCATGTAGGTTTTAGGAAAATAATTTTGCACACAGACTGTCGGCGTCAGGTTAAACAACGGGCTGACCTCCACACAAGCAGAACTAGCGGCACTACAACTAGCAACCAGAACATAAAAAAATAAGAGGAATAATATTTTGTGAGTCAAAGTCTGCTCCTGAAGCAATTGAAAAGGTCTTCTGGAAGATCGACAGCAAGATCATCATACTGGCAATTATAAATGAGCTTGGAATATCCTTTGTATGAATACCATCACACATAAATATAACCCATCATAATGACACAGGCATTGCAGCTAAATTAGCGTGAAACAAAGATGAAGTTGAGAGGTTGCTGAAATAGAGGGAATACAGAGAACATATACGGCATACATACACACGATAAAGCACCTAAATTATTGGGATCGTCTCAAAGCTCTCCAAATGTACTCACTAGAAAGGAGACGAGAAAGATACCAAATAATATACACGTGGAAAATACTGGAGGGCCAGGTCCCAAATCTACACAGTAAAATTCCAACATACTGGAGTGAACGACATGGAAGAAAATGCAGAATAGAACCAGTGAAGAGCAGGAGTGCCATAGGCAAAATCAGAGAATACTGTATAAGCATCAGAGGTCCACGGTTGTTCAACATCCTCCCAGAGAGTATACGAAATATTGCCGGAACAACCGTGGACATCTTCAAAAGAAAACTAGGTAATTTTCTTCAAGAAGTGCCGGACCACCTGGGCTGTGGTGGATATGTGAGCCTGCGGGCCGCTCCAAGCAACAGCCTATTGGACTAAGCTTTCACAAGTCAAGAATGGCCTCGAGCCGGGCTTGGGGAGTAGAACTCACAGAATATCATCAAGCATGAATTTGACCTAGGTACCCCCATCTCTGTTGTCTAAACTATATTGTTCCAAACACTCAGGTCTAACAGGGGAGAAATTACTGACTCCCAACGACCTGAAAGCACCAGTATAAAAAGCTATTGTTTTGTTCAGATCTGAAACCTACATTTATGGGCAGCATAAAGTGTCGACCAGACTGTGCGACACAGTGGTTGCCAGGATCACGTTGGGTTACCGTTACCTGTGGCAGGTGGTTACCGTTACCTGTGGCAGGTGGTTACCGTTACCTGTGGCAGGTGGTTACCGTTACCTGTGGCAGGTGGTTACCGTTACCTGTGGCAGGTGGCTACCGTTACCTGTGGCAGGTGGCTACCGTTACCTGTGGCAGGTGGCTACCGTTACCTGTGGCAGGTGGTTACCGTTACCTGTGGCAGGTGGCTACCGTTACCTGTGGCAGGTGGCTACCGTTACCTGTGGCAGGTGGCTACCGTTACCTGTGGCAGGTGGCTACCGTTACCTGTGGCAGGTGGTTACCGTTACCTGTGGCAGGTGGCTACCGTTACCTGTGGCAGGTGGCTACCGTTACCTGTGGCAGGTGGCTACCGTTACCTGTGGCAGGTGGTTACCGTTACCTGTGGCAGGTGGCTACCGTTACCTGTGGCAGGTGGCTACCGTTACCTGTGACAGGTGGCTACCGTTACCTGTGGCAGGTGGTTACCGTTACCTGTGGCAGGTGGCTACCGTTACCTGTGGCAGGTGGCTACCGTTACCTGTGGCAGGTGGCTACCGTTACCTGTGGCAGGTGGTTACCGTTACCTGTGGCAGGTGGCTACCGTTACCTGTGGCAGGTGGTTACCGTTACCTGTGGCAGGTGGCTACCGTTACCTGTGGCAGGTGGTTACCGTTACCTGTGGCAGGTGGCTACCGTTACCTGCGGCAGGTGGCTACCGTTACCTGTGGCAGGTGGCTACCGTTACCTGTGGCACGTGGCTACCGTTACCTGTGGCAGGTGGCTACCGTTACCTGTGGCAGGTGGCTACCGTTACCTGTGGCAGGTGGCTACCGTTACCTGTGGCAGGTGGCTACTGTTACCTGTGGCAGGTGGCTACCGTTACCTGTGGCAGGTGGTTACCGTTACCTGTGGCAGGTGGCTACCGTTACCTGTGGCAGGTGGCTACCGTTACCTGTGGCAGGTGGCTACCGTTACCTGTGGCAGGTGGCTACAGGTGACGGGACTCCCAATCCTGAGCACTCCAGGTGCAAACTCTGTGAGCAGGAACTGGGGCATGATCTCGCACACTACATCGGCGAATGCCTTGTTAACAGACCCGTTGGCATGAGGTACCTGGAGCTTTGCAATTATTTTATTCACTCGTGTTCTTGAAGATATCCTCATATTGCACCCAAAATCCGTCAGTGCAGGCTACTGAACATATGGCCCTGTATGACTAACCATCCTGCAAGATAGGGACTTTTATTACCACTGCTGCCTTATTCACTCTTGTGTTGATGATGACATCCTCATAATGCACCCAGAGTCTGCCAGTGCAGACTACTGATCACCATGCCTCTGTATGACTAACCATCCTGAGTGACGGGGACATTTAGCATCATGGAGCTAGTTGTTGACACACTGTACTCCCCTTCATATAGTCCAGGACAGCTGCACAAATGTAGATGTACCTAAATGTGTTAATAAAAAGAAAACATCTTCCAAGTCGTCTTACCATCCCTCAGAGGTTGATACAATTATCCTGGGTATCATTTCCTCAGTAATATCTTTAATTTAATTGGATAATTAAAATTTAATTTAATAATTTAATGATTATTTAATTTATAATAATTAATTATAAATTAATTTAATTTAATTTATTGGATAAAATTTGCATGAAATCCAATGAGATCTACGATTTTTTTTTCAGTGCAAAACTAATTTATTGTCTTCTAAAGTCACTTGGACCCTCCCTAGATTTGATTCACGTTCTTTACAGCACAAGGAAGAAAGAATAAATTAATTAACAGCATGAACAACATGTAATCATGAGATGAATGTATAATTTTCAGCTGTTTTACCAGTTTGAGGTAAGGTAAGTATGAGAAAACAGCGCCTGGAGAGTATAACTATATGACATTTGGCAGGGATATGAGAAGAAGGATTGCGAGGAGTGTAAGGTTAATATCCGTGACCAAGGTTTAGGAGTAACACCCTTAACATCACTGCTACAACAGGCAGAACACAACGCAGCTCATGAACTCTTACAAATGCTCACAAATGTATATGTTAAAAACAAATTGGAAAATAATACAAAACAATTATATATGTATAGCTTGACCGACAAGCCTAACATAAAACTGGACATGAAATATTTAGTAAAACCTATACTGTACTTCTATCGACAAACTGTCAATTAACACTTTCACAATGGACCTGGTAACTATTGTGAACTACGGTGCAGAGGTGGATTAATTGCTCAACTGAGGCCATATTCTCGCAATAAACAATGGCTCCAAACCTGAGAGCAGGTTGGGGAGTGGGGGGTGGGGGAGGGGCGTAAGTCAGCTGAACGGCATGTTTGCGGACCGCAGGAGGGATGATCTGCCAAGCGAACAAGCAGTATATCTTAACCTTAATGGTGTTTAAAAGTCGGTGTTTAAAATTCCATTTAGTATTCCACACGTACTGAATATCACAGTTCGAACATTTCAACACATAACCTCCAACATATCTAATTTTACAGGGTAGGAGATGCGCATTTGTTACAAATGATACTCTTGCCAGAGCGAAATCAGAAAACCTATTATTTACGAACCTGCGCGTCTGTGCTCATTATTTGGTGGTTTTGTTTACATTTATTAAACAGTTTATCACCTCCGAGACTGTTTATAACAATTATAACATTTGAATGGGAAGTCTCAATGTTCGTAAACTGTTTAATAAATGCAAACAAAGCAGTTACATATTGAGAAAAAGAGGTACAGGCCAGATAAAATTATTCACCCGTTTTCATGAATTACACTAAACTTAACCTAGCCTAGCCTATCTTTCTTATAGAGGCCCAGTAAATCTCCATGGCTCAGTAACTGATCGGTCTGGGTGAAATTTTGTGGGCCTGCGTGGTAAAATTACTCTCCTCTCTAGTTTTCAGATTTAGCTAGATATATTACGACCATATACAAGGGTAAACAAAAAGATATTCTTGGGCCGGCAAATCTGAAGATAACTAACAGGGTGATGTAATGTGTACAGGGTGATGTAATGTGTACAGGGTGATGTAATGTGTACAGGGTGGTGTAATATGTACAGGGTGGTGTAATGTGTACAGGGTGATGTAATGTGTACAGGGTGGTGTAATATGTACAGGGTGGTGTAATGTGTACAGGGTGGTGTAATGTGTACAGGGTGGTGTAATGTGTACAGGGTGATGTAATGTGTACAGGGTGGTGTAATGTGTACAGGGTGTGTAATGTGTACAGGGTGATGTAATGTGTACAGGGTGGTGTAATGTGTACAGGGTGATGTAATGTGTACAGGGTGATGTAATGTGTACAGGGTGGTGTAATATGTACAGGGTGGTGTAATGTGTACAGGGTGGTGTAATGTGTACAGGGTGGTGTAATGTGTACAGGGTGGTGTAATGTGTACAGGGTGA
>WNGS01104651.1:0-16675 GCA_020271785.1 Procambarus virginalis
GGTCATACACGGAGGATGATAGAGAAATTAGTGAAATCCTAAAAAAAGCAGTATTAGAACATCTTTAGCACTCCAATAAACAACATGAAAGTGAAAGGTCCAGACAACTTCTTTATGCGTGATATTCAAACCCCTGTAAATATAACTGATATCAATATAAGCATGGAAGATTTTGAAAGGGAAATTGACACCATGCCCATGCACTCAGCCCTAGGGGCCAGACTCATGGAATTCAAAATTTATAAAGAAATGCAAAGTGCTACTTGCACAGGCACTCAGTATAGTGTGGTGGAAGAGCTTGGACACAGGGGAGATACCAAATGCGTTTAAATCAGCAGACATAGCCCCTCTACACAAGGGAGGGAGCGAAGTATTGGCAAAGAATTATATACCAGTTGCACTAATGTCCCACAAAATAAAAAGTATTTAAGCGAGTGATCAGTAGTCAGCTCACTAGTTTCATGGAAACCAATGATCTCCACAACCCAGGCCAACATGGATTTAGAGCAGGAAGATCATGCCTCTCACAGCTACTTGACAACTTGACCCCCTGACCTATGTGTTTAACAGATCTCTCGCCCTGTCCATGGAGGACAGAAGAAAATGTATATATGCTGGTTAGCGTATAATGCTAGTGTGCTAGCACTCAGTATAGCACACATAATAAATGTGTGACCACGTCTGTGGTAGAAAAGAAAAGGCTACTTGACTACTACGACAAAGTCACTGAGGCATTAAAAGAAAAACAGAATGCAGATGAGGTATACACAGACTTCGCAAAGACATTCGATAAATGTGGCCATGGAGTGATAGCACACAAAACGAGGTCAATTGGAATAACTGGTAAAGTAGGACGCTGGATACTCTTTTCTATCGAACAGAACACAATGAATAACAGTCAACCATATAAAATCGAGTCCAAGCACAGTAAAAAGCTCTGTACCTCAAGGTACAGTCCTTGCACCACTGCTTTTCCGTATTCTCATATCAGATAACGACTCAAATACTAGGCACAGCTTCGTGTCATCCTTTTCAGATGACACAAAAATCAGCATGAAAATTACCTCTGCTGAAGACATTGAAAAACGTCTATCAGATATTAATAAAGTTTTCGACTGGCCAGCAGAAATAACATGATAATTAACAGTGATAAATTCCAGGTATTCAGATACGGTAAAAATGAGGACCTTAATTAAACGTAATAAAGGGTACAAAATACAATCAAATGTGCCCATAGTAGGAAAATAGCATGTAAAAGATTTTGGAATAATGATGTCTGACGACCTTACGTTTAGAGAGCATAACCAACCAAATATTGCGTCAGACAGAAAAAGATAGTATGGATTACGAGAACTTTCAAATCCAAATATTCCATCACAATAGTTGTACTCTTCAAATCACTTGTGTTGGCCCGTCTTCAGTACTGCTCAGTACTCACTTCTCCCTTCAGAGCAGGAGAGATTGCTGAAATATAAGAGAACATTGATGCAATAGAGCACCTAAATTATTGAGATCGTCTCAAAGCTCTCCAAATGTAGTCTAATGACTACATTTGGAGAGCTTTGAGACGAGAGAGATATCAAATAACATACACATGGAAAATACTGGAGGGCCAGGTCCCAAATCTACACGGTAAAATAACATCATACTGGAACGAACGATATGTAAGAAAATGCAGAATAGAACCAGTGAAGAGCATGGGTACCACAGGCACAATCAGAGAACTCTGTATAAACATCAGAGGTCCATGGTTGTTCAACTTCCTCCTAGCGAGTATAAGAAATATTTGCCAGAAAAACCATGGACATTTTCAAGAGAAAACTAGATAATTTTCCAAGTCCCAGTGTTATTAACTTTATTGTATTGTGAATAAATTGTAAATAGCTGTTGTTATGTGGTGGTGGCGGTGGCAGGCAGTTACGGTGATGACAGCAGTGGTGGTTATAGAGGTAGGGGTAGATGTGGTGTTATAGTAGTGGGTAGTTGTAGTTGTGGTAGTTGTTGTTATTAGTAGTGGTGGTGGTAGTTGTGGTGACAATAGTAGTGGTGGTAGTAGTTCTGATGGTAGAGGTGGTCGTAGTGGTGGCTACCTTGGGGGTGATTCTGAGGATTAACGTTCCCGGTAGCCCCGTTTCTGATCAAGCCTCCTGGTTGGCGGTCTGGTTAATCAGGCTGTTGAATGCATATGAAACACTATCTGGTTGATTAGAAATCTTTGGATGTGTTTATCGAGATCTGTCTTGGTCACGTGAGAGGCCGGTCAATTATGTCCCTTATGTGTAAAGAGTGTTGAAAAGTCTTGGGCCTTTGATGTTTATAGAGCTCCTTCTAAGAGTAGCTATTGCACCTCTTCATTTCAATGGGGGGGGGGCTATTTTGCACATCATGCCATGCCTCTTGGTCTCATGTGATGTTATTTCCTTGTGCAGACTTGGAACCAATCCCTCTAATATTTTCCAGGGTGTAAATTATTATATATCTCTCTCTCTTGCCTGCGCTTTAGACAATACAGATATAAACATTTTAATCTGTCCCAAAAATGTTGAAATTTTATAGTGGATTCCTGCAGTAAAGAATCTATGCACAATCTCTAAGTCGGCAATATCTCCAGCTTTGAAAGGGCCTGTTAGTGTGCAACAAGATTTCACTGTAGAGTAGTGCACTATCATCTTAAAAATTATCATTATTGGTATAGCAGCCCTGGTCTGAGAGGTTCATGTTATCGAGCCTGGCTTTTTTCTCGGTTGTAACAGATAAGTGGGCTCCTTAAAGGTAAATCCTACTGTTATGATAATTCAAATATCCTATACATAGCTTTTTCTATCTACAGTATGACTTAAGGGGCCCGGTGACGGAGGAGACCTTTCTAAATATGATATATAGTGAAAACTTTTAAACAAATCTCACGTTATTTGGCATCAGCGTCCTGAAAATTTCATCCCAATATGTTATGAAATGGATTTGTTACGAACTTTTAACAAATAAATGCGTGTGCGACGGGCGACTACCGGTTCTGATAATAACGATAACACCTATTTACTGGCAGTCAGGGATAAAGTGATACAAGCATCTGTCCGACGCACAAAGAAGACAAGTAGTAGTAAGGAGGCTCCACAAAGTGGATATGTCCCTGGTACCACCTGGAGGGCGAAATTTCAAACATAATAATGAGTTAGTATGTTATTATGCTGTATTATATTATATTTCATATAAATACATTGCCCAATGGTAATATTTCTTATGTTCCTTTGTACAAAAAGCTGACAACCTCTTTTTTCTCTCTCTCTCCTTTGTTTCTATGTGGATTTTGTTGTGACTTCTACATCTTGGAGAATGTATATCTGGCACTAAACATGTGAAGTTGGAACGAAATTGGTCGACATGTTATCATACATCAGCCACAGGTGGCAGAAGTTGTTGCCTTTATTTTTTTTTGCCGATTTATTTACAGAGTTCAAGCTCTATTATCTTTGACTATTTGGGTTGTATTGATGAATAAGGACCATATGAGGGCCTTATCACTTATATATGGACAATAAAGTCACTTCAATATATATGTTTCGTTAAAAGAACATAAGAATATAAGAATGAAGGTAAGTGCAGAAGGCCAATTGACCCTTACCACTCAGCTCCTATTTATATCCACCCAATCTCATTTATATATATGTCTAACCTACTGTTAGACAGTTAAGGGGCACAGTGTCTTTTTTTACAGTTATCCCTAACGAATCCCTATATCATTTTTTTAGGGGGTTATTTTTCTTGACTTCATTTTCACAAATATTGACCTACAACTTTCATATGTTCGAGTACGAATGCCAAGCAATGTTTGTTAAAATATACAAGACAATTCATTGATTAGAACTACCCATATTCATTGTCAATAACTTCAACTTCAATTATCTCTAAAACAGGAATTTTAACTTTGAGACCTGAAAAAAGTTAAGTTTCTCGCCGATTTGCACCATTTTTACATATTATGTGCAAAGTTCTTAGATCTAAGGTCTCTGTAACTTTGTTTAGTCATAAAGCCATAACGTTTGGAGTTATAAACTTTTTACATATAAATTTGGCACATATTTGGATGGCCACATGGAAAAAAATGTTTTACAGTAAACTATACTTTCAAACAATATTTTTATCAAAGATTCATGAACGTTATATGCCATTCTGGCATACATATGATATGTTCTCCAACTGCTAATATAATAACAATTAGTTGTTGGAAATTTCCAATAGTTATTCTCATCCCTAATACAACAGGATGTAGTAGTGCAACTCCTTTCCCTTCAAATATTTAGATATTACCTTATACGTGTGTGAATACTAGTCTGGGGTGGAAATTACGGAATTACCATTATTGCAGCATGGTGCAACACCCTTGAGGAAGCGTGTGACCGTCATACCCTCACGTGCTCCAAGTATCACTATCTCAAACTGTTTCCAGACTGGCGTACAGTGGACTGCATCTACGTCCCCTGTCACAGCTGAGATTTAATCAGTTTTCATTGTAGATAGTACTTTATTAATCAGAGTCCATATACATATATATATATATATATATATATATAATATATATATATATTATATATATATATATATATATATATATATATATATATATATATATATATATATATATATAAATATAGGAAGGGAGTACCACCTCTGGCTGGAAGAAGGGGGACCCATAGCCTCGGAGGAAATCACACATAACGCATTGGAGGGAATGTAGGTCCCCTCCAATACAGTTTCTGTGTGCTTTTCTCCTACCACCCCCTTCCTTTTTTTTTTTTTTATGCTTTATTGTGTATTTAAAGGTTACAAAACATACAAGACAAATGCCTAAAGGTTATGGATCTCTTGAAGCTCCTCCGCTTCCGGACAGGAACCGAGGACGCAGCAAGCATTTCCCCTCTGGATCGCCACACTGAGGCGCTGAAACAAAAAACTGCAAGCCCTTGGGTCTCTGGTGACGTCAATGAGCTTGGAACCCAATTCCTTGAGAAATCCCAAGGCACTCTTGCCCCAGGGGCCATGCGTCTCAGACGCTATGGGAACAAAGAGGTATTGACCTGCCAGTCGCCTGTATTTGAGAGATTTTGCTGTTTCCCTGTGGTTGGCTGCCCCACCTGCTTGATCAGCTCCGAAGTGTACATAGGTGTCAGCCAGGGTGGATACACATGTGTAGTCCCACACCAACTGTCTACCCTCCTTCCATGAGTATATGGTGATGCCATCAGGGCGAAGTGCGGGGAAATCCGGGTTTTGGACCCCTAGGATGCGAGGTTCTCTCTCCGCTGGGCACTTAGCTGAGACGAGGCTTCTCTTGATGATGTCATTGACCTCGTTGTGTCTTGCATGCCAGCCCTTTGTGCTTCCGCAATGCAACCCATGCAGTCCGTATTGGTCTGCTTCCACCCTGTTGCAAATACACTTGTATTCAGTGTGAATTGGGGCACCAAGGCGGAGGGCCACTGCTACACGAAGGGATTCTGGATCTAGGCGCGTGCCCATTGTTGACATGGGTACTGCCAGGAGGAAGTCTCCTGCATGGGGGGCACGCACTGCTCTGAGGCGGGCTTTCTCCTTGTCTGATGTTGCAGCGCTGAGCATAGCATCAGCTACTTTTTCCACTAGAGGGTGGTCCCAGCCGGACTGTTTGTGTTGTTTTGTTGGCTCTATAATGGTTGCTGGGGCTGCGAGAACACCCCACTGATTTGAACATTCAGTGAAAGCAGGATCGTGTATTCCTGCTGAGTCTCTCAGGGTTGCAGGTAAGATATCTCTGACGAGGTCGTGCGATGCGTGGGAGGAGGAAAGGAAGGCTGGTAGAGCAATTTGGGAGGCTGTGCGGACACCAAGGCCGCCAAGTCTTACAGGAAGGGTTGCTTGCTCCCACTGAGAGTCGTCCAATGGCAGGTTCAGGACTTTCACCAGCATGGACCTCAGAAGGGTGTCATACACATTTAATTTAGGGCTGCTGTAGGATGGAGAACATCTCAGAAAGTACGTCAACTTAGGGAGAGACAGGCATCTTGTGAGGAGAAAGAGAGCATCATGGGCATCAATCTTGTCAATCCTGTCCAGCATTCTCTTTAGATCAGTGATTTTTGCAGCCAGGACCTCCTCGATTGCTCGTGGGCCAATGGGGGCACCCAGGAGAGTACAGTCCGGTGGCTCGACAACGAGAATGTCTGGAAGAACATTTTGTATTTGCCCAGTGATGTCTTGGTTGCGGGAGATTATTTCACACTTGGATGCATTGAGAATGAGGCCTAAGGCTGCTCCCTGCTCCTGGATTTTCCTTATATCCTCCAAAATGGTTTCCGGGGTTCCAGCGAGAGTGCCATCATCCAGGTACCAGATGTTTAGCTCGCTTGTCAGACTATCAGTGACCTCTTTGATAGCTAGGCAGAAAAGGAGGGGTGCTAAGGGGTCACCTTGTTGGACACCTTCACAGGAGTTTATTTCATGTTCCCCAAAAGAAGCTTAGAGTCCCCACTGTAGCACGATCGGATGAACGGGTAAAGGGGACGGAAATGGTTGTGTACAGCCCTGAGGACAGCGTCTCGTCTGACTTGATTGAAAGCATTTTTGAAGTCAAGCTTTACTAGTGCCTTCTGGTCCGGGAGATCAGCAATGTAAGCCCGCGCTGCATGTGCTGCAGCTTCACAACCTAGGGGAATCCCAAACCCGAGCTGATGAGGTTCAGCAAGGTGGCTGCTTCCTGGCTGATAGATCTCACTGCAGCCTTAGCTACGAGGCGTCGGAGGGTGTTGCCAACGGCAATGGGCCTGATACCCCTATCCTTCTTCTTTAGAGCACAGAGTGCTGCTCCATAAAAGACAGGCCTGATATCCTCAGGGATGCCGCCAGCCAAACACATGTTGGAGAATCTGGTAAGTTCCACTAGAAGGTCCTTTGCAGCATCTCCAAGCACCGGGTTCAGCATTTGTTTGATGTGCTGGGGTCTTAGACCTGTAAAGCCCCCTGCTGAACCTGTTGGGAAAGACATGGCTGCTTTGTACACCTCAGATTCTCGAACAGTCAAGGGTTCTATGCCACATTGTTTTCCTGGGGATCCCTGCTGCTGTCGGGGCTCTGCGTGGGTGTTTGTCTTGAAGAGCCTCTGCTGTCGTGGCGTTCCTGGGGGCAATAGTGTCATCGCTGGTCATGATTCTGATGGCACCTGTGGTATTGCCCTCTTCTATTTTCCTGGTGATCTGTGCTCTCATTTTGTGGTTCTCAGATGAGTTATTGTTGGTCGTCCTGCGGCTGGTGTTCTTGGCACGAGGGGGGAGGCGGACCAGGTTGTCTGCTCTGGGGAATTCATTAAGTGCCCTGATTACCGAGGTTGCTAATGACTTGTCTCTCCTGGGCGGTAATGCTAGGCATGCATTCCCAAATAGAAGGAGATTGTGCCACGATGCAGAGGTTCTGGGAGCATTGTTGACCTTTGTCAGCAGACTGGTGAGTTTGGCTGCTGCTTGGTGACGGGCAGCCTGGGGATGTGGGGCAAGGTCCTGGTGGACGTCGCTTTGACTGCTTCAAGCAGATTATCTGCTGAAATGAAGTTGAGGGAGGTATTGTTCCTCGCTCCTGCAGCAGGTTGTCCATCGTCACTGCCCCGGGGCAGGCGCCTAGACCCTAGACAACCACCTGAATTGACAGAATGCAGCGGATAGTTCCATCTCCATTGAGACGATACCGTCTGCACACACTTGACAGTTTCCTCTTGGTTGGTCATCTTCTTGGCTGGAAAGAGGCTGTGTGTCAGGTGCGACATGTGCCATGCCTAGATGTGATGACGCCTGGCTGCCCACTGAGTGCACCCTCTCCTTCCCGGTGGAGAGTAAAACGGCAAGCATTACCCTCCTGGGGGAGTTGGGCATGGCCTGGGCACCGTGTGTGGTAGGCTGTGTGTTGATGGGCGGCTGGCTGGGTCGGGCGCAGGTAGCGGGGTGGGGGAAGATGGCGGCGGGGGGTGGTGGAGGGGGGGCACGCGAGGGAGGCCGCCGTCTCACTTGTTACACACTGTCAACACTCGGGGAAATCACCTGTGTACACACTATCAACTCGGGGAAATCACTAGNTAAATGCTATTTTAGAATTAAAATCTATTTTTACTACCATTACATATACTGCCTATGCTATTATGTGTGCCTTGGCGTTAGTGCTGAAATGTTTTCACTCAAATCATTCTCTCTTTCCAATCAATGTAGTTGGCCTTTGTTATGGTGTAGATGCATTCTGGTTCCGTTTCTCATTTCCAATCATCATTATTTTACACCTCTTTGGGACTGAATTCCAGACTGTTACGGCCAGTTACGGTTCGTCGGTTCAACTAGTAACACTACATAGACAAAACACTGTCTTCTACCGACTCCGGCACTTATCCTCGCTGGGAAAAGTTAGGAGTTCTGGACTGCCATGGGCGAACTGTCTTCAATAGCTCAAGAGACCCTCCTCATCCCTTTTGCGGATATAAAAGTCATTAGCCAGACAGAAAAGTACAGAGGATAACATAGAATGACAGCATTTCACCGGGAAGAGAAAATATGATCAGATGCACACGATATCGCGTTGATATTGTTACTCCCTCACCAGAGGGCAGTATCATCAACCCACCTCCTAAATGTGTTATGATCAGGAGCATTCCACAGGTGGTGCTGACCTTGCCACACCTCCACAACAGGTAGCGTTGTCCTTGTCACACCTTAATGAATCGGGGTTGGAGAGCAGGTCTGAGATGGCGTCGATATCGCCGCACCTCACTCCTCAGATGGTGTTAATATCGGCACACAGACACCATTTGCTTTCCATGCCTGGAGTTTATCAACATCCATCTATAATTTCCTACAGACCTCATTTGTTTACCTTCCGCATCAGCAGCTTGAGAGGTCGTTGACATAAATAGCAGCATTTCGAGGATCAAGCCTTTTGTGTCCTACTTGCTATATTCCCCTTTTTGTAACCGCCTCTCTGTCTATGACTTTTGTTCCTTGTTTTCAGGCATTTGTTTACCAGTTCAGTGTTTTCCAAGGTATTTCAGCCTTTTTTCCATCCTGAAAACCACTCCACTGCTTAGTGGGGAGTGAGGAGAGGGAAAGACGTGTTGGCCTGTGCTCGGTTAAATTTCGAAATATACCAGTTTTTTGAGGGTTACAGCCAGGGACTGATCACAGTCGTCCAAAGTGTATAGGACCCGCAGGAAAGTTGAATACAGTCATTAACAATGGAACTTTAAGTTAAATCTATATAAATAAAATGGAAATGTTCGTTTGTTCAAAATCGCAAATCTCCGAAAGTTCTTCACCGATTGCTATGAAATTTTCACACAACGTTCCATTCGTACTCGGCCAAGCTTTTATAGACATACTACATAGATGTCACGTCTGTGACAGTAAAAAAAATTTTTTCTGAAAAACTGTTTTTTTCATTTGTTTTCATGTGAGGGAATCTTCGAAACCTCTTTACCGATGCTTTGAAATTTTGACAAACGTTGCATTCGAATAGGCGCGTCTTTTATATATCTACTATATACATGCCTCACCTGTGAGAGGAAAAAAAACAGTTTTTTTTGAAAAACAGCGCCATCTGTTAGACGTAACAGCAACACACGCTGTAATCTCCGAAAGTTCTTCACCGATTGCTTTGAAATTTTGACACAACGTTCCATTCTAATATGCGCGTCTTTTATATACTACTATATAGATGCCACCCCGGTTACAAGTAAAAACATGCGTTTTTGTAAAACAGCGCCATTATTGCACATAATAGCAACATGCACACTATACTAAATATGTCACGAATTCATTTCAATGTTTCCGATTGCATGAACATTTTATTTTCATAGATTTTGATTTATTTCATTTTTCATTGAATTATTTTTGTGACATTGTGTTGGAATTGAGCTGTGTTGCTTACCATACCGTTCATTTCGTAAGTATGAGTATAGATGCCACACTGTGACAGGTAAAAACATGCTTTTCTTGAAAACAGCGCCATCTGTTGCATATAAGAGCAACACACATGCTATCTATATAAATAAAAATGGATGTGTTCGTTTGCTCCAAATTGCTAATCTCCGAAAGTTCTTCACCGATTGCCTTGAAATTTTCACACAACGTTCATTCGCATCCCAGCGGGTTTATATATATACTCTATATAGATGTCACGTCTGAGGGGTAAAAACATGCTTTTTTTGAAAAGCTGTGTTTTCGTGTGTTTTTCAAGTGAGGGAAATCTTCGAAACCTCTTTACCGATTGCTTTGAAATCTTGACACAACATTGCATTCAAATAAGCGATTGTTTTTATATACCTACTATATACATGCCTCACCTGTGACAGGAAAAAACATGTTTTTTTTTAAACAGCACCATCTGTAGGACGTATGAGCAACACACGCAGTAATCTCTGAAAGTTCTTCACCGATTGCTGTGAAATTTTTACTCGACGTTTCTTTTGAATACATGCATGTTTGATATACCTACTATTTAGATGCCACACCTGTGACAAGTAAAAGCATGCATTTTTTGAAAAACAGCGCCAACTGTTGCACGTAAGAGCAACATACGATATACAAGATATGTTATGATTCAATTTCAATGTTTCAGATTGCATTGATATATTGAATTTTCATGGATTTTAATTTATTTTCATTTTGATTTAATTATGTTGTGTGACATTACATTGGAATTGAGTTGTGTTGTTTACCATACCATTCATTTCGTGGGTATAAACTTTGTATATTTTTTATTATTTTTCATTCCGATTTTTTAACTGTTCTTCTTATTTTTCAGTGCAATTGGTGGTGAAATTGAGCTGTGTCGATTGATCGGCGTTTGAATTGAAATATTTCGTCAGTATTTTTTGTTTTGAAAACAAGAAAATGGACAACACGTTTATTTCACAGCTGCAAATGTGCAACAAACAGCTATGAATCCACCGGCAACAACGTTAACTGCTTTCTTCACGTTATGTCAAAATGACGTGTTTGCTAAAACACGTGTTTGCTAAAACATGCTGTATTCGAAAGTGCCTACGTATTACACATGAAATGCCAGTAGAAAATCATTTGAATGACGTAAACGAGGAGAGCGAGTCGACGGACAACCTGGCATATTCAAACAAACTACGATAGGCAGACTGTACACCGTGCATTCCAATCAAGATGAATGCTTCTTTCTTCGCAAGCTGTTGCTAAATGTGCTCGGTCCAACGTCTTTTCAGCAATTGAGATTTGCCAGCAGTGTAACACATGCTACTTTCCGTAGTGCATGTCAAGCTCTGAATTTATTGGAGAACGACCGACACTGGGATGTATGCATTAATGACACGTCCAACACGTCACATCCAAATCAAATTCGTGCATTGTTTGCAATCATATTGACCACCGGCACTCCTTCATCTCCAACAGAGTATGGGAGAAACACAAATCGCACATGGCTGAAGAAATTGTCTGTCGAATACGCAAGGAAAATTCAAATATGAACATGGATTTCACAGCAGAAATCTACAACGAAGCGTTGATAATGTTTGAAGATTTGTGCTTAGACATCGTGAACAAAGTTCTCAATCAATTGGGAATGCCATCACCGAATCGATCTGCTGCTGCTTCGTTCAATGTAGAATTGTGTCGTGAACAAAACTACAGCACGGGTGATCTTTTTATCGTATGTGCAATCAAACATTGTTACTAATCTAACGCTTGAGCGAAAAGGCATTTACGATCAAATAATTCAAACTGTCAATAACGGGTTGGAGAAATATTCCTAGATGCGTCAGGAGGAACTGTAAAACCTTTCTAATTAGATTGATTTTGGCAGCATTTCGATCCCAAAATGGGATAACCTTAGCTCTTGCATCGTCCTAAACAGCTGCGACATTGCTACCAGGTGGAAGAACTGCTACTTCGGCTTTGAAATTGCCATTGTACATGCAATTCATTGAAACTCCCACGTGCAACATTTCCAATGCATCCGGCATGGGAAAAGTGTTGCAGAAATGTAAACGTACTGTTTGGGATGAATGCACAATGGCCCACAAAAAATCGCTCGAGGCTCTTGATCGACCATTGCAAGATTTGCGTGCAAACATCAGACCATTTGGGAACGCATTAATATTGCTTGCAGGAGATTTCATGCAAACATTACCTGTAATTCCCCGATCGATACCAGCGGACGAAATAAATGCTTGCCTGAAATACTCTACTTTGTGGCGCCACGTAATGATGTTCAAATTAAGTACAGATATGTGTGTCCAACTGCAAAACGACTCATCAGCTGAGATATTCTCACATCAATTTCTGGAAATTGGGAACGGAAACGTGCCGGTTGATCTGACCTCAGAACGAATTTCATTGCCTCATAACTTCTACAATTTAGTGACGTCAAATGAAGAATTGGTTGAAAAAGTATTTCCCAATATTCAAACCAATTATACAATCAAGATTGGCTGAGTGAACAAGCTGTTCTTGCGGCCAAGAACAAAAACGTCGAAGAACTTAACAATATTATTCAGTCTAACATACAAAGCAAGGAAGTCTCATACAAGTCCGTCGACATTGTGGTGGAAGCAGATGAAGTGGTTAATTATCCAACAGAATTCTTTAATTCACTCGATCTGCCAGGAATACCACCGCACGTATTGCAATTAAAAATCGGCGTGCCAATTATCATGTTACGAAATATCAACTAGCGAACGCTTAGCAATGGCACGCGGCTTGCAGTAAAAAATTATTCAGCAACATCGTAGAAACAATCTTGACAGGACCTTTCAAAGGTGAAGATGTCCTCATTCCTCAAATTCGTATGATTCAGACGGATTTGCCTTTCCAATTTAAGAGATTGTAATTCCCAATTCGATTTGCGTTTGCAATCACCATCAACAAAGCTAAGGGTCAATCTTCAGAATTTTGCGGTATAGATCTAGACACGGATTGCTTCTCACATGGACAATTATATGTTGCGGGTTCTGGAGTTGACAATCAGACAATCTCTATATCTTCACAGACAGTGGACATAGAAAAAATATTGTATACCCACAAGCATTGTGAAATTAAACATGTTAGAAACGTGCATTTTCTCTTTTCTTTCTTTTCATTTAACCAGACTGAGCCACAGCAACGCGTGGCGGGTACAGCTAGTAGAGAATTAGCGTGTGACCACGTGGGAGACAGTACCATGAGACTAATTTTTTTTTTTTTATTTATTTATTTTTACATGCAAGCATGCAAGTATAAGCAATAAATACAATAAAATTAACATAAGAAAACAAAATGAGCAAAACAAACAAACCACCGGCCAGAAGGACCGACAGCACAGTACAAAAACATCAATAAACAAATAGCGCAAACAGGCAAACAATACCCAAATTACAATAACACATAAAACAAGGTCATAATACACATAGAAAGCAGAGGAGAACAAAATAAAAAATAAACAAATAAATAATAAAATCATCAAACAAAAAACCCATAAACATAACAAACAAACCAATAAACAAACAAAAAACATGCACAACCACTCACGTAAGAGGGCAAACAGCATAGCCATAGGGGCACATAATACATCAGAATCAAAGAAACAGATAATCATGAAAAGGTATAGCCTAATTACAATAAACAGGGACATTGAGAAAACTAAACACGACATCGGCCTGAAGGGCACACAATACACTAATTACAATAAACAGGGACAGTGAGAAAACTAAATACGACACCGGCCTGAAGGGCACACAATAAATACCACAGAACATACTAAATCCACTACAGACGCGAAATACTCAGCAAGCACACAAACTATCAAGAGTGCGCATACTTATCCGGCCACTCAGCTGCCGGGAAACGAAGACAATACGCCTCCCAAAGCAACATGATGTCGTCAGAGTGACTATGGGCCGTACGAGGATCGGGCATCAAATTCGGCACACCCTCAACAAAAGCCTGAGCCTGTGGAACCCAGATAGTCGAGGGGCACCACGGAACAGGCAGCACTCGGTCAATAAAGCCAAACTCCAAAGGGTTGGTCTTCTGATCGTACGCCACGCCGGAGGCCAAGATGATCGGGACGGGCTTCCCCCTACAGGCGCGGGCAACGGGCAGCGCACTTGTAACCTTGGCAGCCCCACAGGGCTCCGCAGCAACCACCGGACGGGACACCTGCAGGGGCCCCCCTCGCTGAACATCCTTCTTTAGCAACAACACGAGGTCGCGGCCTGCACCAGCACCCCCCGCACCAACGTCCGGAGGAGCAACCACCCCCCACTGCGGAGAACCGCCTACAGAAGAAACAGGAGGTGAATCATACACACAATCCTTGGCATCAGCAGGTACATGGACGTCAGCGACCACCACATCATCTCCCGAAGACCCATCGGCGTCGAAACCCTCCACATCAGCCCATGCAGTAGAAGAACGCCTGGACCGCTTGGGCACCGGGCGCACATCCTCAGAGCCAGAGGCGGACCCAGAACCACGGGCATCACAAGCCGTGCGAACCACCGCTCGCCTCATGACGGCAGCAGCCTCAACCGCAGGGGGAACCGGACCACATACAACAGGAGGCCCCACAGCCACCCCAGCACTCAGCGCAGCCGGGACCCGAGGCGAGGATGCAGGCGAGCACGCAGGGCCAGGCGCAGCAACTGAAGACGGGTGAGCAGACGGCGAGGAGGGAGCATCAGAAAGGCCCACGGGAGCATCAGGGACAGGAGCAGGAGTATCCACCGAGGGCATCGCAACATCCTGAGGAGGGTCGGCGACGTCCACCACAGGGGGCGCATCAGGCGACACAGGGGGCTTAGCCGCGTCCGGGGAGGCGTCCAGACCCACAGAAACCTCCTCCACAGGAAGCGGTGGGAAGTCCTCCTCACTGAAGAGGTTCACAGGCGCAGAGGCCGGCGCAGAACATTCAGCAGCCTGATGGCCCGACAGGCCACAGCGATAACATGTCCGGGGCTGGCGGGCGTAAAACACCCGAACTGTGTACCCCAGCAGACGCACAGAGGACGGGATATCCTCCCGTAACCTCATGCCCAGGGTACGAATGTTTGTGCGGACACCCTTTAGTGGGCTCGAGGACACCACATTCACCCGCACACTAACGACGGCGCCAAAACGGCCGAAGTACCGCCGGAGCAGACCCTCCGGAAACTCCAAAGGAGCCCCATGGACGCTGACGTATGTGAGGGCACCACTCCGATCAGATATGGACACAGTGCCCGCACCATCCTGCAGAGGCAATGTCCGCCCCTCGTATCGACGTAGAAATTCGCGATACGCCATGTCTGCAGTGAATTTCAGGATCACCCGACGGGCCGTCACCAGCTCGACACCGTAGATATCCATCACAGGTACCTGCAGCTGCTCACACACCCGTGCAATCTCTGGGTATCCAGCCCGGCTGGAAAATTCCAGGCCCACAGACTGAGCCCGCAGTACCGGTGGGAGGGGGACCCCCATCGCAACTCAGTTCCGCCACGTCAGCAGCAGCCAGCCAGGCAACAACACTGGTAGGGCAGCGACGCCCGCCACCTGGCGACCAAACAGCGAACAACTCCAGCAGTCACGGAGGGACACGTCCGCACTCCACGGCTGCTCCAAGTGCACCACCTCCTTTCATCGTCCCAATTCCTACGTTTATGCACTCTTTTCCACTGTTGCTCTCATTGTTTATATTACCTGGCTCTGCAATATGGCTGTTGTTTTGTACCACAATACCCTCTCCCTCCACACTACTGCTGATGCTCTCTAAACCACCGATTCCTGAGCCTTGGCTGCTGTTCATTGGTGTTTTTCACAATCCGCATATATCGCTGGTAGCTTTTCTGTGAATGTTAATCTGTGTGCCTGAGGCATGACATTCGTCAGTTGGGTTATGTTTTCCCATTTTAGCCTATCATTGTTGCAAATCAAGTATATCCCATGTCTTTTTGTGCATGGTTTAGATAATTCTGCACAGATCAGGTGAAATCTTGTGTTACAGATGTAACAATTGACGCCTACAATACGTCTCCCAAAAGCTTAAGAACACTTGCCACACACCTCCCTTATCTTATGTATTGTATTGTATTGTATTTGTGCTTCACCGTATGTATCCCTTGCTGACTTTAGTAAATTTTACTATTTATAATATTATATGTATATATTTATGATATTATATATATGGTTATTTGTTCAAAATTTATAGGCAGGTACTTATCATATAGTAGAGGGTGATGGTCACAGTGGGACGTACAGTCGACCGTTGTTGTCCTAGTTCGCGGGATGGATGCCACCTGTTGCCAGTTCCTCAATTAAAACATTGATTTATTGTTTGCCTGTATAACCATATGGAATTTTCCGCCTAATTCCTGGTTTGCAATGGTATTTATTTACTCTATTACTAATTCCTAGATTTCCATTCCCGTTTTACAGTATACCTTCATAGTATATTATCACTGAGGAACGTCCCATACACTAGGTAGGCCTCGTGGCTGGTGTAAACACAGCCTAGTGCATTACCTTCTTTTGGCACTTGTATTTTTATCATTTTCCATGTGCAATTCTCCTACACTTTCAACTTATATATGTGTTGTGTTACACGTTCCACTTCACTGCTCAACATATCACTGTTCACTATATTTGACAGTGCATGCCGATATCGGCTATCCATTAGTCTCATGGTGGGA
>WNGS01104658.1:0-10284 GCA_020271785.1 Procambarus virginalis
CCACATTAAATGGTCCTTTGAACCAATAATACAGAACCGGTTCGAATCTCCCAAATTATATTGTCATTCGAACCTAGATGGTCTAAGAGCTAGATTATCATCATTAAATAAACTAGTGTAATAAATTAGTGAACAATACATCGGCAGTCAAAGATGGTCAGCATAGCCTCGAGCAAGCACAAGAACCCCTCAGCCCAGCCCAGCCTCACTCAGCGTTTTCATGAGTGTCAACCACCAATTGGTGGAGTGTTATTCCGTGAAGTGACAGCGCTTATTTTTAAGCCAGCAAAATTGGTGGCTGCGCCCTTGCAAGATTATCCGCGAATTTGTGGTGTTAATTTTACGAGCGATTATCCACGAATTTTGTGGTGTTAATTTCGCGAGGTCACTAATAATATTTAATATTTCTACATAATACTAGAAGCTAATTAAGAGGCTATCATCAATAGTTATGTATTATTTCTCTTCAATAGAGAACTATTAATATATATTGCACAAGTGCTCACAATACAATATTTACTAATTACCAACCCACAACACGGTAGGATATACATTGACTAGTGTTTAGTGATAACCTATTCCCCTATTACCATTGTCTAGTTGAACTATTTATTGTTCATACTATTGCGAGACCCAATTCAACACCTGCAACAGGTGTAGAAGAGGTAAACACCATGCAGCACTGTGCAAACATTCGAAATTAACGTATCCAAGACCCCAAGGTGGAAGATAGCATTCCCACCACAATACAGTTCTGCAAGGTGCGAGAGAAAATCAGTGTCCAAGCGGCAGAGTCCAAAAGTATTGCGACTTTGCCTACTGCACAAATTACCATCCAGAATAAGAGGGCCAAGGTCCATACCTGTGGGTTGTTTGACCAAAGATCCCAGAAAACATGTCACTGAAAGGTTGGCAGATGAACTACAATTAAGGCCTGTGACCCAGACGACAATCAATATCTCAGGGTTTCTAACAGACACAGAACCTCAACCATCAACAAAATCACAACCATCTGTGATGGTTGTACCAGGTGGAACAACCATCAGTACGTTTAGGCAGCTACGTCTGTCAAGTACAAGCCATTGTGGTGGGCAAAATACCTGCAGACCTACAAGTATAAGGTCTGAGAGCAACAGCCAAATTCCTGAGAAATAGAGGAATAAAATTGGCAGATAATATTAAGTCTGATCACCTCACCGACATCGGTATCCTTGTAGGTACAGACTACTACCATCGATTATCGGAAGCCCTACTAAACATCAGGGCATAACCATACTAAATTCTGAAGAAGGCAAATTACTCTCAGGCCCAGTATTAAGCCTGAGGAGTCCTATGCCTGCAGATAAACAATAGCAGTAGAAATCTAAATTTGTCAGCTGATTATATATCTCCAATAGCATTATACTAAAGAAATTAGAGGCTGACTATAGCAACAAAGATTGATCTTAATATCATCATTTAAACTTGAAGATGAGTTCATGAGACCTCAGTGGCAAATTAGTGAATAGTAGCCTAAACAGCAACAAGTCACTGTGACCAATGTCACTGAACCCACTGCAGTCTTAGAACCATAATTGACTTTAATGATGGACTATTCAGTCCTCTGAATCAACTAACTAGATTAACCCCAATTAATCCGACGACTGATTTTGATACATTTATTATTTAATCAAGATGAACTCCATTAGCCTCAGTGTATATATCAATGACCAGTTACCTGAACAAGCTTCAAGTTATATCTTATGTCACTGATCTCACTGCAGTTCCTGAATCATACTTGACTGTAGCACTTGATCACATTCAGTCCTCTGGGTCGATATGAAACTAGGCTTGAATTTTAGCCTCCCAAATAGTTAACAGGGAAATGAAATAGCATTAGACTTCTAACCCCTGCAACTCCAGTATGAGACATCCGTCCTGTACGAACAGACGCACAAATGTGTGATTACTAACCACTAACATCAAATTAATCTAATAATTCGAAGGAGGAGTATCGGTGTTCGTCTGTTCTAAATAGGACTACGACCAGTGATCAGCCCTCGGGGAATTATGTCGGAAAACCCGACACCATTACTAATATTCAATACAATAGGCAGATAATATTGCTGCTGTTGTATACACAAGTTAACCCATAGACAATGTAGTTTGTAGTGGAATTTTCCATCAATAGAAAATGGGATATCATTGCCACATAGTGCTATAAATTCACCAGCTATTCTGTTGGGAATTATACTTAATACAGTAGTCTTTCGACTTATTACATCATGAAAACATATAATTTGAATTAACTTAATTATCAGTATCAAAATAGAGTAAATGTGACCCTTCCACCACATATTGACATCTGGACAAAGAGAGCCAAGAGCGTAAGCCATTGTTGTTAGACCAAGTCGTTGTGGAGCGAATTCAGTTCCATTAATTTCTCTTGGATGAAGTGTTATGGAGATCAAATTAGTGCTTCTTTAATCATCAACACACAGTCAACATAAATAAGGAAAGTGTATTACCGAAACCCATTTATCTAATCATTTCTGGCCAGTTAATGTTAGGTAGATATAAGGTGAACTAGTTAGCATGAGAAACAGCGTCTAAATACAGGTAATTAGTCCTTGGTCCTTATCTTATTTAATATACAGTGTTTTCTCTGATATAGCTGTCATATATTAGGATTCCAGCTTACAGCTAATGCCCTTTGACAGGAACAAGAAGAGGAAGGAAGAATTAATCTTGGTACATCAGTTACTTGGGTGATGGAAGCTAGCCTCTCACGAGGATAATTTAGTGTCTACATCCTAGTTATACCTACTGGACTAGGCCTACCATACAATAAAATAAGGCACCTCCAAAATTGATTTACTAATATATGTAGTTTAATACTGTAGTTTGCTTGTCTGCATATATATATATAAATTTAACATAAACTCCCCCCTAATGTGTAAGGATCGATTTGTGAGAATAATTGCAGAAATACATTCCACTAAACATCATACAAATTGCTATCGAAATATATAAATTAACGTTATATAAATTCTATATAAATTCATATAAATTAAATATATATAAATCTCACAGGTCGGTTCCCACAGAACTTGATGAAAACCGCTATAGAATACCCTGATCAACCAGGCTGTGATTCATACATCAGGCTGCCAGCACCCGCGTCCAACAACCTGGTTGACCAGTCCAGCAACGGCCTGGTCGAGGACTGGGCCGTGGGGACGCTAAGCCTCGAAATCATCGCAAGGTAACGTAAGGTAATCATACTCATGACAACCCAATCATGCTCAAGATAACCCTCTCATGTTCAAGACAACCCTATCATGGCCAAAACAAACCTATCATGCTCATGACAACCCTATCATGGTCTAAACAACCCTATCATGTTCAAGACAACCCTATCATGGTCAAAACAACCCTATCATGCTCAAGACACCCTATCATGCACCAGGCAGCTGTGTCATGCACGAGGCAACGCTGTCATGAAAAATTGTTATGACAATGAGAATATTGATCTTATGTTTCTGTATTCGCCATACCTTACCTTGCGTTGATTTCGGGGATCCACGTTCCTGCGGCCCGGTCTCTAACCAGACCTTTTGGTTGCTGGACTGGTGAACCAGGCTGTTGGTGGCGGCTGCTCGCAGCCTGACGTGTATATCACAGCCTGGTTGATAACACTCACCAGGAGCACTCACTTCCCACTGTACCATGATGAGCCTCAAAGTGTCCAGTAAGGTAGAGTGTGTAAGGTGAGGAACGCTGTGAGTCGTCCATCCTGGAACAACATGTGGTCGTGTATGTAATGTCCACATAGTCGTCCTGGGAGAAAATAATGAGATGTGAAACATGGTGGGATGGACTTCCTGTTGAGGGAGCGTGAGGTATATAAGGGCTGTGACCCTCACCACTCACACTACACCAGCACACACCCGCCAGCATGGCCAAGCTTCTCCTACTCCTCCTCACTGTGAGTATTAGTCTAACTTCTCATTAATGTCATCGTCTAAAACTGAATTTAAAGTTTGATGTTAACTCTTAAAACAATCATTTAAGTAATTTTTCGTTACACTTCTAGCTGTAAATTGTTGTATATTAACATTAAAATTATCGTTTCACACTGAAAGTTTAATTTGCTGGAAAGATATGGGAAACAGCATATTCAATTAAATAGATTCTTAACATAGCTACACACATGTCGAACACTGAACATAGCTACACACATGTCGAACACTTAACATAGCTACACATGTCGAACACTGAACATAGCTACACACATGTCGAACACTTTACATAGCTACACATGTCGAACACTTAACATAGCTACACATGTCGAACAATGAACATAGCTACACACATGTCGAACACTGAGCATAGCTACACACATGTCGAACACTTTACATAGCTACACACATGTCGAACACTTAACATAGCTACACACATGTCGAACACTTAACATAGCTACACATGTCGAACACTTAACATAGCTACACATGTCGAACACTGAACATAGCTACACACATGTCGAACACTTAACATAGCTACACATGTCGAACACTGAACATAGCTACACACATGTCGAACACTTTACATAGCTACACACATGTCGAACACTTAACATAGCTACACATGTCGAACACTTAACATAGCTACACACATGTCGAACACTTAACATAGCTACACATGTCGAACACTTAACATAGCTACACATGTCGAACACTGAACATAGCTACACACATGTCGAACACTTAACATAGCTACACATGTCGAACACTGAACATAGCTACACACATGTCGAACACTGAACATAGCTACACATGTCGAACACTTAACATAGCTACACATGTCGAACACTGAACATAGCTACACACATGTCGAACACTGAGCATAGCTACACACATGTCGAACACTTAACATAGCTACACACATGTCGAACACTGAGCATAGCTACACACATGTCGAACACTTAACATAGGTACACATGTCGAACACTGAACATAGCTACACATGTCGAACACTGAACATAGCTACACAAATGTCGAACACTTAACACAGCTACACACATGTCGAACACTTAAGTAACATAGCTACACATGTCGAACATGTGAAATTTTACAATTCATATATGAGAGCTTCGCTACGATTACATTTGTCATCAGACAGAATATTTTGTTTACTTTAAATAATACTATACGTAAAAGTTAAACAAATTTAAATTTGAATGCGTTAGGGCTTATACTTAACTTAGGAAAACTTAACTAAGAACAAGCCTCAAGTTTGGAATAAGATTGCCATTAAAATGGCACTAACTCGTTAAATAACTTAAATGCTTTTGCTCTATATTGCGGATTTAAACACGAATGTCATTTTGCACACAGATCATTCCTAGATTTTATGCAAACTTGACAGAGTTCGCGTGCACCAGCCAGGGTCAGAGCCTTGTTTAATTTTTGTTTTGGGTTTTAGCTTAAAAAAAAAACTTTAATTTGTACTATTGTACTACTGAAGGATGTAATTTTTTTTAGATTGGAAAGTAACTTGTAAGAAGATGTTAAGTTTCGTGAAATCTTCGAGTGGTCTTAGGCACATGTGTACTACAGGCAGTTAAGAAGATAATCGGCCGTGGAGTCCGGTGTTCACCAGAGACTGTGGCATCATGGTCCCCCCCCCCATGTGGTGGAGTCCGTTGTACTCCAGGAACAGTGACATCACGGTAGCCCGCCCCCCGTGTGGCGGAGTCCGGTGTACTCCAGGAACAGTGACATCACGGTAGCCCGCCCCCCGTGTGGTGGAGTTCGGTGTACTCCAGGAACAGTGACATCACGGTAGCCCGCCCCCGTGCGGCGGAGTCCGGTGTACTCCAGGAACAGTGACATCACGGTAGCCCGCCCCCCGTGTGGCGGAGTCCGGTGTACTCCAGGAACAGTGGCATCACGGTAGCCCGCCCCCCGTGTGGTGGAGTCCGGTGTACTCCAGGAACAGTGACATCACGGTAGCCCGCCCCCCGTGTGGCGGTGTCCGGTGTACTCCAGGAACAGTGACATCACGGGTCCCCGCCCCCCGTGTGGCGGAGTCCGGTGTACTCCTGGAACAGTGACATCACGGTAAAAGTGTGGTGGAGTCCAGTGTACTCCAGGGACAGTGACATCAAGGTACCTCTTCCCCCCGTGTGGTGGAATCCGGTGTACACCAGGGACTGTGACATCACAGTAACCCCCCCCCCCGGGCGGTCGAGTCTGGTGTACACCAGGGACTGTGACTCACGGTACCCCCCCCCCGGGTGGTGAAGACCGGTGTACACCAGGTACTGTGGCATCACAGTACCACCCTCACCCCCAGGCAGTGGAGTCCGGTGTACACCAGGTACTGTGGCATCACAGTACCACCCTCACCCCCAGGCAGTGGAGTCCGGTGTACACCAGGTACTGTGGCATCACAGTACCACCCTCACCCCCAGGCAGTGGAGTCCGGTGTACACCAGGTACTGTGGCATCACAGTACCACCCTCACCCCCAGGCAGTGGAGTCCGGTGTACACCAGGTACTGTGGCATCACGGTACCACCCTCACCCCCAGGCAGTGGAGTCCTGTGTACACCAGATACTGTGGCATCACAGTACCACCCTCACCCCCAGGCAGTGGAGTCCGGTGTACACCAGGGACTGTGGCATCACAGTACCACCCTCACCCCCAGGCAGTGGAGTCCGGTGTACACCAGGGACTGTGGCATAGCGGTACTATTTCCCCCCCCCCACAACCCGCTCTCGCACAAGACAGCACATATATGACTTATTGCTTATAGTCAATATTTTGCTTATGAATTAGTACATATGTGGTATATTCCCAGTTATATTTTTTCAAGGCCCAAACTCTTCCTCGCGTACCAATTTACGTCTCACAGAACCCGTCCATCGACGTATACAGAAGAATAGTCATGATTGGTTCAATTATAAGGAAAATTGTAGTTTTCAGGTCCCACATGGGTTTTGAAATTTACATGCTATTGTCCATGTTCTTAGAATATTACAGATCAGCTACATCCTATTGAAGGCTCGTAGCTTTGTTTTGAGAAATATTAGTTGTTCTTAGTAAATTATAATAAGCACTATTATTTATTACATAAATCAAAAGTGCTTCACCTATCAACATTATATACACTAGTTTGTGCTTTAAAAATCTTTAAAGGATGTATTGTAGGAACGTCAACAGAAAACGATGTTACGTTGGAATGTGTATGGGGTATACAACTGCAAACAGGATGGTATAGAGTCTACTACCTACTGAAGGATGGGTATAGGGTCTACTACCACCTGTTAGGTGGGTAAGGGGTCCATACCACTTGTAGGATGGGTCTGGGCCCAACAACTGCATATAGGATGGGTATGGGGATCACTATCATCCACAGGATGGGTATGAGATCCACTACTGCCTAATGGATGGGTATATGGTCCTCTACCACCACAAGATGAGTATGGCGTCTACTATCGTCTGCAGGATGGTTATGGGGTCCACTACTGCCCACCGGATGGGTCGGAGGACCACTGTCATCTACAGGATGAGTATGGAGCTCACCACTGCCCACTGCATGAGTATATGTTCCACTTCCGCCCAAAGGATGTGCGTGGCGTCTACTATACCGCCCACAGGATGGGTATGGGGTACACAATCACCCACAGCATGAGAATAGGATCAGTACTGTCCACGGAATGGGTATATGCTTAACTACAGCCGACAGGATGAGTATATCGTCTACTACCGCTCACAGGACGAGTATGGGATTAACTACCACCCATAGGACGCGTATGGGATCCACTAACGTCATCAGGGTGGGTATTGGTTCCATTACCGCCCACAAAATGGGTATGGCTCCCACTGCCGCCCACATGATAAGTATGGTGTCCACTACCGCCCAATGGACGGGTATGGCCTCCACAGCCACAAACAGGATGAGTATACGGTCCAGTACCGCCCACGGGATGGGGCATGGGCCCATTACCGCCCACAATATGCTTATGGGGTCAAGTACCACCCGCAAGATGGGTTGGGGACCACTATCATCCGCAGGAAGGTCCACTACCGCTGTCAGGATGGCTTTGGAGACCACTATCTTCCACAGGAGTGGTATGGGGGTCCACTACCACCCACAGCGTGGGTATGTGGTCATGTCCATCCACAGGATGGGTATATGCGCCACTACTGCCCACAAAATGAGTATGGGGTCCATACCCGCCTACAGGATGGATATGAGATCCTCTACCGCCCACATGATGGATATTGGGTCGACAACCCTCACAGAATGGGTATGGGGGGGGGCCACTACTACCCACAGGATTTGTATGGGGTCACTACCACCCACAGAAAGGGCATGGGGTCCACTATCCCCACAGGATTGGTATGGGGTACACTACCGCCCACAGGATGGGTATGGGGTCCACTACTGCCTACGGGGGACTACCACCCACATGATGGGTATGGGGTTTCCCCCTCCACCCGCAGGATAGATATGGGGTCCACAACCACCGACGGGATGGGTATGAGATCCAGTACCGCCCACAGAATTTATATGGGGTCAAATACTGCCAACAGGGTGGGTATGGGGTTACGTCCATCTACAGGATGGGTATATGCTCCACTACCGCCCAGAAAATGAGTATGAGGTCCACTACCGCCGACAGGATGGGTATGAGGTCCACTACCGCCCATATGATGGGTATTGGGTCGCCAACTACTCACAGGATGGGTATGGGGAGCCCCTACCACCCACAGGATGGATATGGTGTCACTTCCACCCACAGGATGGGTATGGTGTCACTTCCACCCACAGGATGGGCATGGGGTCCACTACTGCCCACAGGATTGGTATGGGATTCATTACTGCTTACAGGATGGCTATAGGATCACTACCAGCCACAGATAGGTATGGGTCCACTACCACCCACATGATGAGTATGGGGTCCAATACCGCCCACAGGATTGGTATGGGGTCCAACACCGCCCACAGGATGGGTATGGGGGCCACGTCCATCCACAGGGTAGATGTATGTTCCACTACCGCCCACATGATGGGCATGGGGTCCACTGCCACCAACAGGATGAGTATATTGGGTCCACTACTGCCCACAGGATGGGTATGGGGGTTATAATTATAATAAGCACAATTAGTTTATTAACTTTATTATTACTTATTAAGTTTATTATTACTAATTAATTATTATAATTAGTACCTAATTTCATCTTCATAGCTTCCTACTCTGTGCATTAAATTGCTCTGTATCCAGTGTTACCCAATCTCCCAATCTTATGTACTTAATCCTATAAAATTTACCTTTGTGATCATTGCTGTTTTCTTATATGTGTTAGGAATATACTGTATTGTGCCTATTAATCTTTGCTAAATTACCATTCAAGCAGTCAGTGCAATCCATCTGAGCTACCTATGTGCTTTAATATACATACAAATCTCTCTCATCACATTTTTTTTCTTGCAATGCACTTGTTATCAAAGAAAACCAACAAAGTAATACATAATCAACTCCGTGTAACTTATCTTGTCTTCTGTATGTCAACATATATCAGTTCAGTTCATGCTGTTATCTCAATTAGTCTTAAGTCTTAGTTTTTAAGGTTTTCCCAGATCTTGCCCAAAACGCTGTGCGTATTAATGCTTTAGACATAGTATATACTTGTTCTATCTTGAAATCCAACATTCTACTTGCAACTCCCAACACCACGACCACATCCAGTACCAACACCACCGTGGGAATAGTGGAATTTATATCAATCCTTGAGCTGACGTTGACCCATACCCATCTTGTGGGTGGTAGTGGACACCATACCCATGTTGTAAGTGGTAGTGGACCCCCAAACTCATCCTCTCATCCTGTGGTCGTTAGTGGACCCTATACCCATCCTGTGGGGTGGTAGTGAACCCCATACCCATCTTGTAGGTAGTAATGGAACCCATACCCATCTTGTAGGTAGTAATGGACCCCATTCCCATCTTGTAGGTGGTAGTGGACCCCATACTTATCCTGTGGGTGGTAGTGGATCCCATGCCCATCGTAGGGTGGTAGTGGACCCCATACCCATTGTATGGGTGGTAGTGGCCCATACCCTCTTGTGGGTGGTAATGGACTTCATACCCCATCCTGTGTGTGGAAGTGAACCCCATACCCGTCCTGTGGGTGGTAGTGGACCGCATACTCATCCTGTAAGTGGTAGGGGACCCAATATTCATCCTGTGGGTGGTAGTGGACCCATACCCATCCTGTGGGTGGTAGTGGGCCCC
>WNGS01104663.1:0-10926 GCA_020271785.1 Procambarus virginalis
ACATCACAATCACAGAGCTTAACACTTTGGTGTTACACCAGACTTGGAGAAAACTGGTGATAACGTTCTTGTGTTATCAGATGATAAAGGTATGGGAGTCCTGGACCCACCCTGTGCGTCACCCCAGCCATCACAGATCAGTGGGTCGGTGTACCTGTCGTCTGGGGGTGGTCCTAAACCTAACCTAACCTTACCCTAACCTTAACAAGGACTAACCTAACCAAAACTCGATTAACCGTATCCAGTTTAAACCTATCCTTGCCTAACTGAGCCTAACCTGACCTAATCTAAGATTAGCAAAGCTTACCTGTAGGCCAAGGAGTAGCCTCTTGGGCTGTGAGGGTGTCGACGCCGCTCAGGAACGCCACAAGGAACAAGACGAGTGGGAAACACCTTCGCCATAACTCTGTGCCACTCGCCAACCATCATAGTCGGCTCTCACGATCCCACACTTTCCTAAAATATTAATAATTGTAGTGTATATGTAGATATATGTAGGGGAGGGGTTACAGGAGAATGTAAACAGGACAATATATACGGTTTGGCCAACATGATATCAGATAGTGCCATGGGGGAGTTGCGTGGTGACCACCGGCCAGTTCGGACGCTCCTGATGTCTCTCCGCACTGGCTAGTGTTTACGTTGGGTGATTGCTGGTTGCCCTGCTGGTGGTGGTCTGCCACTGACAGGGTGACGTTGCTTAGCCATGGGGACTTCTCGCTCCCCAGTGAAGAGGACATTGTCGGCTGGTCTGGCGTTTACGGTACCAGTAGACCATCCATTGGTTGGTGTCGCCCTGTGGACGTGCTTCATGTGCAGCTGTCGGACCTGGTGGGCATCCCGCTGCTTCAGGGCAACCGTGCTGTGGTAAAGTTCCGCCTCCAGGCTGCCTTTCAGGCGTTTCTCGAGCGGTGTGAGGGGCGTGTTTACCCTCTCCCTGATACTGCTGGCTCCGTTAAGGTAGTGAATCTTAGTGTCACCTTGACGTCTGTGGCGGTGCATGGCGCCCCCTTCGAATTTCATGACGACTTTTTGACCTCCGTTTCGAACGGTTTGGGACAGTGTTAAGTGTTCGTTGGAACAGGGTCGTTGCCGGGCACTGTGTTGGTATGCTTGACGGCTCCCGCACCCTGACAATGTCGCTGAAGTGTAGTGTACCGTCGTCGATGTCCGTGTTGGGATACACGCTCCACTGCCAGTATCGGGGTCAACCGCGCACCTGTTATCGGTGTGGTCACGAGGGTCATCTGGCTGCAGCGTGCGACGTGGGAGCAGCTGGTCGGGTGCATGTTTTTCGTGCGGAGGATTTCCCACCCTTGTTACTTTCGGACGGTTCTGAGGATGGAGTGGGTACTGTGCCTGCGGCGCCTGGTTGCCTGTCTGCTGCTCCGCCTGTTGAGGTGAATTCTACGGCCTGCACGACCCGTCTGGTGCCTGCTGTGGCCCCTGGGGATGTTGAGCCGGTGTGTGTGGGTGTTGGGCCGTCGCCTGAGCTACGTGTTGTGCAGGATGTCCCGGTGGAGGTCCATGTCCCGCCTGTGGATGTGATACCGGCTCCCGGGAATACGGGTTCTGCTGTGCCTGCCGTGCCTGTGTGTGCTGACAACTGTAGTTCTGCTCTTTCCATCCCTTTGCCGAAGCGTGCGCGTCAGTGTTCTGAGGCTGTTTCCCTGGATGATGTGGACAGTGTGGGTGATGTGGCCTCTGTGGACTCTTCGGACAGTGCTGGTGTGACCTGTGTGGATGTGAAGATGGTGGCCGTGCCTGCGGCGGGGCCTGCTGGGCGTGGTGTGGTGCGGCCTGTCTCGAAGCGTTCACGGCGGGCTCGGAGTGTGTCTCCCCCTCGTGGTGTGCCTTGGGAGGAGGTGGGGGAGTATGATGATCTGGCGCCCCCCTCCGAGGATGTTGGTGCTGTGAGAGACTCCGCAGTTGCTACCTGTGCCTCTCCTCCTGCGTCTCCTGCTGTTGGATCTCCGCAGTGGGGGGTTGTCCCTGATGATCGGGACCTCGTCGTGATGTTGCGGAAAGATGTGTGCCGGGGGGCCTCGGGTCCTGTGCCCGGTGGTGGGGTCGGTGACGCACCTGCATCCCCTGCTGTATCCCCTCCTTCCTTGCTCCGGTCTGGGGATTGCCTGGTTCCGTCTGCTGGAGTCGTGCCCTGTGAGGGTCCGGAGTTGGGCCCTTATCGAGATGCCCGGGTGCTTCCGATCCCGTGGTGCTCGTCCACTATCTGGGTGTCGCGGGTGAAGGAGTTTGTGTATCGGGTGCCGGATAGGATGTCTCAGCCGAGGGCGTGGGACCCTCCCTCACCCTCGACCGTGTGATAAGTACTGACCATACTGTAGAGAACAAATAACATATATACTTTACAAACATACGGTATACATATAATATTATAAATATATAGATATATACAACAAAACAAGGCAAAATGGGAGTAAATAAACAAATTTGTGGCCACTGTAAGATCTCCTTCAAGTCGAAGGCGACGGGAATTGAATGTTATATCTGTAAGAATAGATTTCATTCGGCTTGTACAGGCGTGAGTAACACTGCGGCACTGAGAGCTGGCCACTTGCTCTGGGTGTGTAAACATGACCTGCCAGCTTGGAATATCCTAAAAAACCTTCTAGATAACATGACGCATGAACGGAAAACATCGTTCATTGGAAGCCTACCAGCCATCCAGAAGGAGTGGGAAAGGAACAACAATTGTAATATACCAGGGGCGGAGGCTATAGTCAGGGATGAAACTGAGGCTGAAACTCAGGAAGTTGTAAACTCTGACTCGGTAGGCCCGGATGTGGATGACAGTAAACTAGAAAGTGTAACAGACAGCACTGACAGCTCGGTAGGTACAGACACTACAACGGTTCCCGATAGAGAGAGTCAGAACAGAAGGACAGACTTATGCAAATTTTATGCAAAGGGCATATGCAGACATAGATATGCTGGTAATAAGAAAATTAGAATGCAGTTATCAACATCCCAAAAAATGTTTAAATATGCTTAGGAAAGGTGAGTGTCGATTTGGATCAATATGTAGGTTTTTCCATCCTGAGATGTGCCAAACCTCACTGGAGGACAGAAAATGCTATGACCTCAGCTGCCCATACTTTCACGTGAAAGGCACGGAACGCTACATAAAGAGTGGCAAGCAGGATAATGAATTTGGAGGAAATTCGATAAATTTTTTATACCAGACCGAAAGAGAATTCAAAAGGAGGAGCATGGAGAATGTATGGAACTGGATGCCAGACCCACTTGCATACCAGAATTACAGATACAACTACACACCGAAAGGGAACCACAACTACAACAGGCAACTGCCCTACAACAATCAGCACTGGTCAGAACAAACTCAATATGTCCACGCATAATGGGCTTGCCAAAAAGTCTCCCAGTCAAACTATCACTAACAGAGTAACCTCATTCATCTTTGCCAACATACAAGGACTGAAAACAAGAACAAACAATAAAGTACAGTTCATAAATGGCCTCCTCACGGAGTCAAATGCAGTATTTGGAGCTTTCACAGAAACCCATGCAGGGGAATTCTTGGACAGTGAGATCTGGATTCCAGGATATAACCTATACAGGTGTGATAGGAAAATTAGGTCACATGGAGGAGTGGGTCTGTATATTAGGGAAGACCTTGTGTGCTCGGAGCTCCTAAACGTTACAAATGAGGTGGTAGAGGTACTGGGATTAAAAATAGAGAAAATAAATTTAGTGATTATTCTAATATACAAACCGCCAGATGCAACGGCTGAGGAATTCACAGAACAGATAAACAAAATAGAGAATAGCCTTGATAATTTGGAGAACCCAATACCTGATATTATCTTCTTAGGTGACTTCAACTTGCCTAGTCTCAGGTGGAGAATAGCAAACAATAATATTATACCAGGGAATCTATCAGGACCTAACCAACCACAGATTAGAGAACTACTTAGATTCTGTGACAAATTTTCACTCACTCAGCAGATATCGGAGCCAACGAGAAATAAAAATATTCTAGATCTGGTCTTTACGAACAATGAAGACATTATCAGAGACATTACGATATCAGATACCACATATTCAGATCACAAGCTCATTGAAGTGCAAACTACCATCAATACTCAGAATAGACCTAAAACGTTGATAAAGCGAGAGGGGCTATTCAGTAAATTCAATTTTAATAATAAAAGGATAGACTGGGAGATAATAAACAGGGAACTTAAAACATTCCATGGGAAACTGTTTTAAGTAATAAAAGTCCTACAGAAGGAATAGAAAAACTGACTTCGGAAGCGTATCAAGTCTGTCTGAAACATGTTCCTTTGAGGAAAGCCAGAAAGAGATCCAACGTAGAAAGAGAACGCAGAAGACACTATAAACGCAGGAAAAGAATAACGGAACTGCTTATGCAGACACGAATTTCCCGTCAAAGAAGGAATAATTTAAATAGGGAGATTGAAGAAATCGAGCGGAAATTGAAACACTCATATGAAACTGAAGAAAGGCAGTTAGAACAGAAAGCAATTCAGGAAATAAAGAAAAATCCAAAATACTTCTTCACATATGCGAAATCAAAAGCAAAAACTACTGCCAGTATTGGACCTATTCGTACAAGTGAAGGTTCATACACGGAGGATGACAAAGAAATTAGTGAAATCCTAAAAAAGCAGTATGAGGACATGTTTAGCACTCCAATAAACAACATGAAAGTAGAAGATCCAGACAATTTCTTTATGCGGGATATCCAAACCCCTGTAAATATAACTGATATCAACACGAGCGCACTAAATTTTGAAAGAGAAATTGAAAACATGCCCATGCACTCGGCCCCAGGTCCAGACTCATGGAATTCAATATTTATAAAGAAATGCAAAGTGCCGGTAGCACAGGCACTCAGTATAGTGTGGAGGAAGAGCTTGGACACGGGAGAGATACCAGATGCACTTAAAGTAGCAGACATAGCCCCTCTACACAAGGGAGGGAGCAAAGCATTGGCAAAGAATTATAGACCAGTTGCACTAACATCGCACATAATAAAAGTATTTGAGAGAGTGATTAGGAGTCAGGTCACCAATTTCATGGAGACCAATGACCTTCACAACCCAGGCCAACATGGATTTCGAGCGGGAAGATCGTGCCTCTCACAGCTACTTGAGCACTACGATAAAGTCACTGAGGCATTAGAAGAAAAACAGAATGCTGATGTGATATACACGGACTTCGCAAAGGCTTTCGATAAATGTGACCATGGCGTGATAGCACACAAAATGAAGTCAATGGGAATAACCGGTAAAGTAGGACGCTGGATACTCAGTTTTCTGTCAAACAGGACTCAGCGAGTAACGGTCAACCATATAAAATCTAGTCCAAGTGCAGTTAAAAGCTCTGTACCTCAGGGTACAGTCCTTGCACCGCTGCTTTTCCTTATTCTCATATCAGATATAGACAAAAATACAAGTCACAGCTTCGTATCATCCTTTGCAGATGACACAAAAATCAGTATGAAAATTACCTCGGCTGAAGACATTGAAAAACTTCAAGCTGATATTAATAAAGTTTTCGACTGGGCATCAGAAAATAACATGATGTTTAACAGTGATAAATTCCAGGTACTCAGGTACGGTAAAAATGAGGACCTTAAACATAATACAGGTACAAAACACAATCAAATGTGCCCATAGTAGGAAAACAGCATGTAAAGGATTTGGGAATAATGATGTCTGACGACCTAACGTTTAGGGAGCATAACCAAGCAAATATTGCGACAGCCAGAAAAATGATAGGATGGATTACGAGAACTTTCAAATCCAGGGATCCATCACAATGCTTGTACTCTTCAAGTCACTTGTGCTGTCCCGTCTTGAGTACTGTTCAGTACTCACTTCCCCCTTCAGAGCAGGAGAGATTGCTGAAATAGAGGGAATACAGAGAACATATACAGCACGTATAGACGCGATAAAGCACCTAAATTATTGGGATCGTCTCAAAGCTCTCCAAATGTACTCACTAGAAAGAAGACGAGAGAGATATCAAATAATATACACCTGGAAGATACTGGAGGGCCAGGTCCCAAATCTACACAGTAAAATAACAACGTACTGGAGTGAACGATATGGAAGAAAATGCAGAATAGAACCAGTGAAGAGCAGGGGTGCCATAGGCACAATCAGAGAACACTGTATAAACATCAGAGGTCCGCGGTTGTTCAACGTCCTCCCAGCAAGCATAAGAAATATTGCCGGAACAACCGTGGACATCTTCAAGAGGAAACTAGATTTATTCCTCCAAGGAGTTCCGGACCAGCCGGGCTGTGGTGGGTATGTGGGCCTGCGGGCCGCTCCAAGCAACAGCCTAGTGGACCAAACTCTCACAAGTCAAGCCTGGCCTCGGGCCGGGCTTGGGGAGTAGAAGAACTCCCAGAACCCCATCAACCAGGTATCAACCAGGTTCCACGTGTATATTATTGATATCTCTCTCATCTTCTTTCTAGGTGAGTATATTTGGATAGCTTTGAAACGATCCCAATAATTAGGTGCTTTATCTCGTCTATGCGTGCCGTATATGTTTCTCTGTATTCCCTCTATTTCAGCAATGTCTCCTGCTCTGAAAGGGGAAGTGAGTACTGAGCAGTACTCGAGACGGGACAACACAAGTGACTTGAAGAGTACAACCATTGTGATGGGATCCCTGGATTTGAAAGCTCTCGTAATCCATCTTATCATTTTTCTTGCTGACGCAATATTTGCTAGGTTATGTTACCTAAACTTTAGACCGTCGGACATCATTATTCCCAAATCCTTGACATGCTGTTTTTCCTACTATGGGAAGATTGATTGTGTGTTTTGTACCGTAAATTATGTTTCAGATCCTCATTTTTGCCGTACCTGAGTACCCGAAATTATCACTGTTAAACATCATGTTATTTTCTGCTGCCCAATCGAAAAACTTTGTTGATATCTATTTGTAATTTTTCAAAGTCTTCAGCAGAGGTAATTTTCATGCTGATTTTTGTCTCGTCTGCAAAGGATGACAAGAAGCTGTGACTTGCATTTTTGTCTATATCAGATATGAGAATAAGGAACAGTGGCGGTGCAAGGACTGTACCTTGAGGTACAGAGCTTTTAACATCGCTTGACCTTTTTTTTATTTTATTGACTGTTATTTTTTGTTCTGTTCGCCAGGAAATTTATTGACTGTTACTCTTTGTTCTGTTCGCCAGGAAATTTATTGACTGTTACTCTTTGTTCTGTTCACCAGGAAATTGAGTATCAGCGTCCTACTTTCCAGTTATTCCCATTGACCTCATTTTGAGTGCTATCACCCCATGGTCACAATTGTAGAATGCCTTTGCAAAGTCTGTGTATACAAAATCTGCATTTGCTTTTCTTGTAGGGCTTCTGTGATTTTGTCATAGTGGTTGAGTAACTGTGACAGACAGGATTCTCCCGCTTTAAATCCATGTTGTCCTGGGTTGTGTAATTCATTATTTTCCATAAAAACTAGAAATTTGATTCCTAATCACTCTTTCAAAACTTTTATTATGTGTGATGTTAGTGCAACTGGTCTACAATTATTTGTCAAGGCTTTACTCCCCCCCTTGTGGCAGCGGAGCTATATCTGCAGATTTAAGTGCAACTGTTCGTTAACAGTGCTCCAGATGAAGCCCTAACAGCACTGTCTAACTCGGGCTGTACAAGATTCATTAACCTGAATATGTAGACTAAGGACAATCCATTATGATTATTCTATTTATTTGTCTGATTTGCTATAATTAACAGAAAGCTATTGCAAGGATAAAGAAATTAGAAAATATTATACAACAGGTTCCCAATGAAGGGAATGCTTTATAAACAATTATCTTGTATTTGAAGAAGAGTGAGGGTTGGGGCCCCGGTGTGTGCAGGAACTGTAGGGCCCCGGTGTGTGGAGGACTGTAGGCCCCCGGTGTTTGGAGGACTGTAGGGCCCCGGTGTGTGGAGGATTGCAGGGCCCCTGTGTGTGGAGGACTGCAGGCCCCCGGTGTGTGGAGGACTGTAGGGCTCCGGTGTGTGGAGGACTGTAGGGCTCCGGTGTGTGGAGGACTGTAGGGCCCCGGTGTGTGCAAGGACTGTAGGGCCCCGGTGTGTGGAGGACTGTAGGGCCCCGGTGTGGGGAGGACGGTAAGGGCCCCGGTGTGTGGAGGACTGCAAGGCCCCTGTGTGTGGAGACTGCAGGCCCCCGGTGTGTGGAGGACGGTAGGGCCCCTGTGTGTGGATGACTGCAGGGCCCCTGTGTGGGCAGGACTGCAGGGCCCCCGTGGGTGGAGGACTGTAGGGCCCCGGTGTGTTGGAGGACTGCAGGGCACCGGTGTGTGGAGGACTGCAGGGCCCCCGTGTGTGGAGGACTGTAGGGACCCCGGTGTGTGGAGGACTGCAGGGCCCCGGTGTGTGGAGAACTGTAGGGCCCCGGTGTGTGGAGGACTGCAGGGCCCCCGTGTGTGCAGGACTGCAGGGTCTCGGTGTGTGGAGGACTGTAGGGCTCCGGTGTGTGGAGGACTGTAGGGCCCCCGGTGTGTGAGGACTGTAGGGCCCCCTGTGTGTGGAGGACTGTAGGGCCCGGGTGTGTGCAGAACTGTAGGGCCCCGGTGTGTTGGAGGACTGCAGGGCCCCGGGTGTGTGGAGGACTGCAGGGCCCCGGTGTGTGGAGGACTGCAGGGCCCGGTGTGTGCAGGACTGCAGTGCCCCGGTGTGTGGAGGACTGAAGGGCCCAGGTGTGTGGAGGACTGCAGGGCCCCGGTGTTGGTGGAGGACTGCAGGGCCCCCGGTGTGTGGAGGACTGCAGGGCCCCGGTGTGTGGAGGACTGTAGGGCCCCGGTGTGTGCAGGACTGCAGGGGCCCGGTGTGTGCAGGACTGCCGGGCCCCGGTTTGTGTGGAGGAATGCAGGGCCCCGGTGTGTGGAGGACTGTAGGGCCCCCGGTGTGTGGAGGACTGCAGGGCCCCGGTGTGTGGAGGACTGCAGGGCCCCGCTGTGTGGAGGACTGTAGGGCCCCGGTTGTGTGGAGGACTGCAGGGCCCGGTGTGTGCAGGACTGTAGGGCCCCCGGTGTGTGCAGGACTGCAGGGCCCCGGTGTGTGGAGGACTGCAGGGCCCTGGTGTGTGGAGGACTGTAGGGCCCCTGTGTGTGGAGGACTGTAGGGCCCCCGGTGTTGTGGAGGACTGTAGGGCCCCCGGTGTGTGGAGGACTGTAGGGCCCCGTGTGTGGAGGACTGCAGGGCCCGTGTGGTGGAGGACTGCAGGGCCATGGTGTGTGGAGGACTGCAGGGCCCCGGTGTGTGGAGGACTGTAGGGCTCCGGTGTGTGGAGGACTGTAGGGCCCCGGTGTGTGGAGGATTGCAGGGCCCCTGTGTGTGGAGGACTGTAGGCCCCCGGTTTGTGTGGAGGACTGCAGGGCCCCTGTGTGTGGAGGACTGCCGGGCCCCTGTGTGTGGAGGAATGCAGGGCCCCGGTGTGTGGAGGACTGCAGGGCCCCGGTGTGTGGAGGACTGTAGGGCCCCGGTGGTGTGGAGGACTGCAGGGCCCCGGTTGTGTGGAGGACTGAAGGGCCCCGGTGTGTGGAGGACTGCAGGGCCCCGGTGTGTGTGGAGGGACTGTAGGGACCCGCTGGTGTGGAGGACTGCAGGGCCCCGGTGTTTGGAGGACTGCAGGGCCCCGCTGTGTGGAGGACTGTAGGGCCCCTGTGCTGTGGAGGGACTGCAGGGCCCCCGGTGTGTGCAGGACGCAGGCCCCCCCCCGGTGTGTGGAGGACTGTAGGCCCCCGGTGTGTGCAGGGACTGCAGGCCCCCGGTGTGTGGAGGACTGCAGGGCCCCCGGTGTGTGAGGACTGCAGGCCCCCGGTGTGTGGGAGGACCGTAGGGCCCCGGTGTGTGCAGGACTGCAGGCCCCCGGTGTGTGGAGGACTGTAGGGCCCGTGTGTGCAGGACTGCAGGGCCCCCGTGTGTGGAGGACTGTAGGGCCCGGTGTGTGCAGGCCTGCAGGCCCCCGGTGTGTGGAGGACTGTAGGGCCCGGTGTGGGTGTGGAGGACTGTAGGGCCCCCGGTTGTGTGGAGGACTGTAGGGCCCCCGGTGTGTGGAGGACCTGTAGGGCCCCGGTGTGTGGAGGACTGCAGGCCCCCGGTGTGTGCAGGACTGCAGGGCCCCTGTGTGTGGAGGACTGCAGGGACAACGGTGTGTGGAGGACTGCAGGGCACCCGGTTGTGTGGAGGACTGCAGGCCCCCGGTTGTGTGAAGGACTGCAGGGCCCCTGTGTGTGGAGGAGACTGCAGGGCCCCGGCTGTGTGGAGGACTGCAGGGCCCCGGTGTGTGCAGGACTGCAGGGCCCCCTGTGTGTGGAGGACTGCAGGGCCCGTGTGTGTGCAGGACTGCAGGGCCCCGGTGTGTGCAGGACTGCAGGGCCCCGGTGTGTGGGAGGACTGCAGGCCCCGGTGTGTGCAGGACTGCCGGGCCCCTGTGTGTGGAGGACTGCAGGGCCCCGGTTGTGTGGAGGACTGCAGGGCCCGGTGTGTGCAGGACTGCAGGGCCCCCTGTGTGTGGAGGACTGCAGGGCCCCGTTGTGTGCAGGACTGCAGGGCCCCGTTTGTGCAGGACTGCAGGGCCCCCTGTGTGTGGAGGACTGCAGGGCCCCTGTGTTTGGAGAGGACTGCAGGGCCCCCTGTGTGTGGAGGACTGTAGGGCCCCTGTGTTGTGGAGGACTGTAGGGCCCCCTGTGTGTGCAGGACTGCAGGGCCCCCGTGTGTGCAGGACTGCAGGGGCCCCTGTGTGTGGAGGACTGCAGGGCCCCGGTGTGTGGAGGACTGCAGGGCCCTGTGTGTGGAGGACTGCAGGGCCCGGTGTGTGGAGGACTGCAGGGCCCCTGTGTGTGCAGGACTGCAGGGCCCCCTGTTGATA
>WNGS01104672.1:0-10002 GCA_020271785.1 Procambarus virginalis
TCTGGGATATTTTAAAGGCAAATTATTGGTCATCGACGAGCTCTACTCTCATCATCCAATGGATCACAGTTTTGTAGTGAGTGGCATTTGGGTAGTCAGGAGTCGGCCATAACTACCACCTGGATTTCATGAGCTGAATGAAACTATAATGCTTTGATTACCTTGACATGAATTTAAGAACTGTAGATTTGATAGGTAAGAGTCGTCGTCCGTCGTCGTCCTGGTCGATGACCGGGCCGCGGGGACGCTAAGCCCGGAAGCACCTCAAGGTAAGAGTGGAAACTCTGGATGTCCGACGTAACAAAGCATTCTGCCATGATTCAGTTACGGAAAAGTGTTTTGTTTGGTAATAAAATATAAACATTACATTAGTCCACTCGGCTGCCATATTACAAGTGTATCCTTGATCTCATAGTCCAAGTTGGCCAACAGTGTCGCACTTCACTAAGCGTGTAAATGTAGTACATAATGACCAAAGAGGAGCACATTTAGTATATTTCATTATAATAGTAATTATTGCAACTTTATGATGTACATATTGTGAATATTATGGTAAAAATGTGGTAGACTGTAAATCATTTATTATGGTTATATTTATTATTTCCAGTGACCTGTTTTATATTGTTGTATATTAAGTATACAATTTTTGTATCTTATGACTTGCTGGTGGCAAAGTGGCAGCCATAGAGAAGGTTTAACCTGGTACTTATGATCTCCCACGACGGACTTCTTAACTCGCCAGAGCCCTTAGGGAGATGGGATATACTATATTAAAGATGATATCTTACAAAGAATGAGAATTTAACACTGGTAGGCCATATGAAGGGTAGAAGGAAGGTGATATCACCTGAGAACATCGGCAACCTTTGAAATCAAAAGCCAGACCAGAGATCGTGTAAATCTGATTAAAGAAAATGATTTCATTTCTCATAATATTAAGGGATATTAAAAACATTTTTATTTTACTGTTTTACTGCAAATCTCTTACACAGTGGTGTTGCACTATTCAGTGTGGAGAGGGCATAATACATTCACTAATTGTACACTTCTGCGAGACTTGATGTAGACGAGTTGTGTACACAGCTGGGACTGGGCAACTATGGCAACTATGAAATCACATTTTCTATGATTTCCTCATTAACAAGTCAACTTTTCCTCGACTGTTAAACTACACTGGTGGCTTAAAGCACCATCAATACAAAAGCACCCCCTCCCACCAAAGAAAAAAACAAAAATCTGTACCCATGGATTATTTGTCCTCTAATATAGAGAAAAAACAGAATCCTCATGTGTTTGGGTACTGACTTCCATGTTGATGCCATAGCCTATACCCCTCTCAGCTGTTGTAAACACCCATGTGACAATATTGAATGTTGCATGTAATTTGAAATCCCGCCATCAGCTGGGTGAGGGAACAATGACAAAGGAACACAAGCCCCTGGAGATGAAGGCTCGCCTGGGATCTTGGCCACACTGTCATGTCACACATGACATCCCCACAACTCAACACCTCACAAAAATACACAAATAATATCACTACGCCTTAAGTATTTTGTTTCAACTATTACAAAAGGATTATTACAAAAGAGATCAGGTTTCTGCTGGAAAAAAATAGTTTTATTTTTAATTAGGACAAGTTTTTATAAACTAAATGGTCATGGGAAATAACATGTGTTCCTGAAAACACATTACCTGAAGCTGTCTACAGCCTGGAGTTTTAGGTTTGCCTAAATAATGCCTTGAAGATAACAGCTACAAGATAAAATGACCATTAACCCATACCTCCACTAGGCTCATTCTCGTAAACCTGAGGTAGTGTTTTGTGGGCCATTCTTACTCGCAGTGCCGTAAAAAAAACAAAGTGTGTGCATCTGAGTCTATGAGGAATTCCATTAGAGAAATACTACCGTTTATTTAAATACCCGTTTTGTAAATCCAAACTCTGCCACAAGATTCCTCGTAACAAAGTGTTATGTGGTAACTGTCGAGCAATCAAGTGTTCACAAATGGCACACACGTGGCTTGGCCCACCAGTGGTTCACAGGTGGCTTTGCCACAGTAGATCTGGTATGACTCGACCAGCTTTACAAGTATCACGAGGAGGCAGGACCTCCACAAGACCGTTTTTTTTTTATCACATCGTCTACTCTTCTCAATATAGCACCCAACATTCGTATTAAGATATCCAACAGCCATCCAGTATAATATATCAACCACCATTTTTGTACAAGTTCAAGTGCAATATTTCCACGTCCGTCAAATCACTGGTCAAAGGCAGCTTTATTATACTCTTGAGCCGTAATAAGCAAGACACAGAAGGCCTTAAGAGTGAACATTTGGCCTTACACTAGTGGAACAAAATAAAAGGAATTTTCATTAATCACTGGAAGTGGTCAACAAATCTCGAGCCATTTCTTGATAAAATACCTTCAACGAATTAAAGATAAACTCTCGTATGGAGTAATGCCACGAATCTAGGTGGAAAAGACCACTCAAGATAACAGTTTTTGTTGACCAAATCCAGTCAATACACAGTGCAAGTGAAGGTATTTGTCTTCTGCAGCGTGTTGGAAGTCTAGATAATTACGTATATAACACGTTTTATTAAAAATAAGTTTTCCAGCCAGATACACAAGACAAAATGCCTCACCATAACAAAAAATACAAAAATAAACTTGGAGCCATATCCAGCGGGCACTGTGGATGGGCCACATGTTACTCCATCTCTCCCTTACTGTTAATACTTCTCAGGCATAAGCCAATTCAGAGCCTTTAGCAAGGCACCCTAATTTTCAGTCTGGGGGTGGGGGTGGGGGTGGGGGGGGGGAAGATGTGGCTAGATAACATGTCACCGTGGGAGCTCGTGTCTCGCTCACACCACAAGCGATACATGCGCATGTCAAGTGTGGCTAGGACCCCCCCTTTCTCAGCTGTCTTAATCATCATGAACATATTGCAAAGAGTCAGTCCCAGCTGGAAACTCGCCACCTGCCAACTGGTCTCCAGTGACTGCAATGAATAAGCAATGTCTCACCTTGCCAGATTTTTCAACACAACTAAAATGACCAACATTTTCTCTATCTTTTTAACATTGCAACAATCAGTATTTTTACTCTTAACAGTTTAATAATGCTCAAAAACACATTCTTTAACCATCCACACAAAATAATGACACTTAAACCCTTTCCACCTTAGTAATGCAGTCACCTACTGAACATAACTAGGTTTTGTACTTTTGTCATAATTATATTTAACAAGAAGAGTTTCACATTTAATCAGTCAGCAGCAGATGCCCAAACTCAGGTCGCACGCATCACACAAATGCATACACTGTAAAACTGGCAAAAATAAGTTAAAATAGCCATAGGTTAAAATAAAATTGCCGTGAAAATATGTTCATCAAGAAAACTGAAAGGTTGTAAACGAGTAAGACTTGCGTGGCAGCAGCTGCTTTAATAATGTTGGCATGTGGTGTGCACTTAGTGCGACCTGAATGCATCCTGATGTGACGTACTGTTACCCGCACCATCCCAACCCTTCCCTTAGGACAGTGCACCTCTTGTCTATCATGTACGGATTTCAATAATCTCATTCAATATTTGAATTAATGATACTGTTCTTGTGATCATTTGGTGACTATGTTGTGGACTGTCTTCCGCTGTGCTTTTATATGCAATACAATACATTGCTGGTGTTGGTCCGCGTAAACGCTGCCAACATATCTCCAATCTTATGGCCAAACGTTCACAGGAACATGTATTTTGTATTCAAATAATTAACATCTTTCCTACTCTCCAACAAGTGCTCAGTATTAAGATTAAGATAATGCCTTTCCTCACATGACTATCATTTGAGACAACCAACTAGACCAACAAAATGACGCAAGGCATAAAATATTTCCTGGGCATTGTTCGGCATTAACACAGCATCTTGGGCAACACTATAGTGGGTCAGGTATAACAATGCTATAAGTTGAAAATATTATTATGCAGCTCAAGTGATTTTATCGAGGCATGATAATGTTGTCTAAGGCCTGAGCTTCAAGACACAGATGATATCCTTACCTGACAACGCAAGGCCACTGAGGGATGGGGGTAAACACCACTAAATATGAAACAAGACGTTCATTTGGTGCTTTACAGGACTACTGACGTACCCAATCTATGGCATGTCTCCATCACTTTCATTAAAACAAAGATAATACTGGAATATAAATAGGTCAAGAACAGCATCCTACTCCTCCAACAATCACGAGGACCACACCACTGATGCTGTAGCAACAGCCACTGTACCAGGCCCAGCACAATACTCCAAACTCCTGATATGTTCATTAATACTATTATCAATTCCTCCCCATCCCAATAAAGAGGTTTTCAAGGTCAGACCATAAAAGTAAACATTTTCATAATTGAGGTATTTTGCTTGTTAATGCTTCAGGCACAAGACTATATTTCGTAGTGTGGTGTCCGTGCCTAAATCATTAACAAAGGAGCACAAAAATAATCATCTAGCGTGCTGCGCCTGCATTATACTTTACACTCATGAGTGCAATCACTCGCTTCTTACTCAATACCGACAGAATGCATAAATACTGATAAATAAGGAGAAATTTAACAGGTAAGGAATGAAGAGAATATTAGAAAGCTGCCATTCTCATTTCAACATTTTTTCAATACTGAATGCTTCAAATTATTAAACCAATATTCTTGCATCGTGAAAATATGTTACACTCTTATCCGTGTGAACAATTTTTAATTAATATATAAATAAAACTGATGCCATGATTAAACTACTGTCTAAAACCCTTTTATGCAGCACCATCCACGAGGAGTGAATGCCGAGTGCGGGAAACTGCAAGCCTTTCAAGCCCAAGTGTTTCACAAGTGCTGCACCTCACACTGCACATGGCAGCACAGACATGGGGGCTGGCTTGTGGTTGGTGAGCCGGTGTTAACACACGCCAGCCACAACTCAAGTCAGGAATGCCACCTTAGCTCTCACAGCCTCGGTCAAGTTAATAAATGACAACTATCCGTTGTCTTTTTTAATGAGCAAGACCTTGACAATAATAATAATACTTTACAAGTAGTCTCTCATTAATCGAGACAAATCAGCTACAGAACCAAAAATGGCTCAAATGGACAAGGACAACCAAAATAGGTAACTGAAGAAACCTACCAAATCATCCACCAGACTGTCCGTCTATCACTCGACACCTCTACTAGTCGCTACCTCCTCCATATTGAACACTTGCACTCCACTACGAGGGGCAAAAGCAACTTTTACCAATGACAGATGCCCTGGAGGGAGAGGTTTCTAATCCTGCTGCTGGTCACATGACCAACAACAGATTCAGTTTCTTGCACCAACTTGTCCTTCCATCACATACTTTGTTCGACCCTAAACATAAGCAATACAGATACTATCACCTGGGGGTTCTGTATATGCTCATGTCTTGCAGCAACACCTGTGCTGTGAGCCACTTGTCCTCTTGGCCTCAACTTGTGTATCCTCAATGTCTGATGATATTCAGCTTGTCCATGGCACAAATTGACAAGCAATGCTCACAATATTTAGGCTTATCTATGTGTTTTGCCATTTCAGTAGATGACCTCGTATACGGTTGCTTCTTATCACCTGACCCCGTCACAATGTACTTGTCGTCAGCGGAGATGTCACAGCTCAACACTGACGACGATTCCTTTGACTGTAGGACAAGAAACCAACGTGTTATTGTGTGTCCATCTCGGTACATAACTTGAGTTAAATGCATTTGGTGAATGATAAAATTTGAATATTTAAGAACAATATTTACCTACGTAAAAGGACAATTGGCAAAGTATAGTATACATGTATATTAGTGATAATTACATACCTGGAAAATAGAGGCACCGTAGGGCGTACGCCAAGCATTAAGCAAGTTGTCCTTGCCAGTCGACACGAACCACTTGCCAGCATTAGCAAACTTGAGGGAAAGGACACACGATTCATGAAGGTGAAGTTGGTACTTGTCTGGTTTGTTCACGTGCAGAACTTCCACATTAGAACTCTCCATTCCTACAGCGAGCCATTCGCCAGTGGGACAGTAACCCAGGGAGAAGATCTGACTGGTAAAGTCGTGTTGTTGCAACTGACGACCCTCCCGTAGGTCCCACGACCTCACGGTGTTATCAAGGCCGCCCGTCCACAATTTTGTGCCATCAGGTGAAATGTCAATGCACGAGGCACCGTCTGTGTGTCCCTGGAACTGTCTCACAAGAGTCTGATTGTGCAAGTCCCACACGGCAATGTTGCCATCACTACAACAGCTGAAGCACACCTTGGAGTCCGGACTAATGGCCAAGGCGTAGCATGCTGGTGCAGATGATATCAACTCGGCTTTGATTCTCGGCGTAGGTGTTGCCAAGTCCCAGATACTTAACGTGGAAGCCTCCCCACCCACTATAAGCGTCCGCATGTCAGGTAGAAGCTTGACAGAACGGATGTAGTTATCTCGTTGTAGGCAGTCGAGCTGAGAGACAGGCGTCTTGGAGCCGGGTTGACTGATGTCCCACACCTTGACACAGCCCTTGCCGCCCGTGTAGACGTACTTGGTGGGGTTGCTGATGGTGACGGCGCACACCACCTCACCGTGATGCAGGGTGTTGATCTGACGAGCGTGTCGTGGTATACCCGACGCCAACAACGCATCTGAGGGGAATGGAACTGGCGCAAGTTGACCCTCACCATTCACGTGGAAGCTGTACGCCCTATAAAAATATAAATCAGGTCAAACTTCAACTGAGTGGCCAAAATAAATATACAGGGTATATTACATACTGTATATATATGGCAACATGGCTGTTCATGTGATCAGCTACAACAGGAATCATATTTAATTTGATATACACTTACGGCTTGCCAGCAGAGCCATTGGTGGGAATGCCATTGGAGGCCAGCGTCGGGGCCCTAACAGCACTGTGGGGATCATAGCCGGATACCTGCGGAGATACCATAATGATACACTCTCACTCAACTATAGACTGGACACACAGTATAAATGCTATGGTACAGCCACGCAACACCAAGCAGTTAAGTGGTGCAGCTAACATTACAAGCAAAAAACTACAATGTATAGTGGAAGCTATGCAGAGGACGGTATGCTTTTTTTGGTTTAGGGTCACTATACAATATAGACAAGAGAGGTAAGTTAGGGCAACCCAAGCAGGTGAGGAGTGGGAAATGTGGATGGGTCTCTAGTGGCGAGGGTGTGCTTCTACTTACCGGAGGCCGGAGGTAGTTGTTAGCGTGTCCTGGGGGGTAGGCAGCAGAGGGCGGGAGGTCAGGACGGGGCGGGCCCGGGGGCAGGTCAGGTCGGGGGCCACCAACGCCAGGGGGTAGGTAAGGGGAGGGGGAAAGTGAGGGGGTGGCCCGGCACCTCCAGGGTGCACCCCGGGAGGTTTGACACCTGAGGAACCAGGGGGCGCAGAGGGGGCACAACTCCCCCCACCAGACTTGGACGTGGGGGTGGAACGAGGGTCACCCTGCAAAACACAGAACAAAAACAAACAAAACAAAATGAGGGGCGGGAACACAACAGAACAAGCAACAACAACAAAAAATAATAATAATAATAAAAGAAAGGCTTGCCTGGGGGAGACAGAGCAGGCCAGTGCCCCCCCTGCAGGAGGTCTGCACACTAACACAAGCAACACACACACTCACATTCTCCACAATATATTTAATGTGTGGATCTTATGGGAGACATTACCAAGCCAGTCTAGTCCAGCAGCCAAGGTGTAACACACCATGCAGGGTCACGTGTTACCAAGTCCGCCACAGGCACACCTATCACAACACATTTTACACATGCATGTGACTATATACCATGACTATATACCATATATATATATATATATATATATATATATATATATATATATATATATATATATATATATATATATATATATATATATATATATATATATATATATATATATGTTATTAAATATGACCGAAAAAGTAAGATTAATAATTCTAACACGAATTTTCTCAATTTTCCTTGTGTTTCTTTTTACTGATGACGGTAAATTAAAAATCAATTCTCCAAAATTCATTCTTTATTTCTAGTCTGACGCGACACTTGAGCGCGTTTCGTAAAACTTATTACATTTTCAAAGACTTTTAGTTTATCTACACAACTTATGCTTTATGAAACAAACATTGGCTCTTATACCTGCATTTGGGTGAGGTGATGTAATACATTAGTGGGGTGAAACACAGAACATGGAAAACGGGGTATAGATTTGTAGAAGTAGAAGTCGGGTCCCAATAGAACTGCAGAAGGCCTATTGGCCCATATTTCTTGATGTTTCTATATTGGAGCGGAGTCTTGAAGTGGGTAGAATATAGTTGTACGTTAATTGGCTGTTGATTGCTGGTGTTGACTTCTTGATGTGTAGTGCCTCGCAGATGTCAAGCCGCCTGTTGTCACTGTATCTATCGATGATTTCTGTGTTGTTTGTTAAGATTTCTCTGGTGATGGTTTGGTTGTGGGAAGAGAGTATATGTTCCTTAATGGAGCCCTGTTGCTTATGCATTGTTAAACGCCTGGAAAGAGATGTTGTTGTCTTGCCTATATACTGAGTTTTTTGGGGCTTACAGTCCCCAAGAGGACATTTGAAGGCATAGACGACGTTTGTCTCTTTCAAAGCGTTCTGCTTTGTGTCTGGAGAGTTTTTCATGAGTAGGTTGGCAGTTTTCTTGGTTTTATAGTAAATCGTTAGTTGTATCTTCTGATTTTTGTCTGTAGGGATAACATTTCTATTAACAATATCTTTCAGGACCCTTTCCTCCGTTTTATGAGCTGTGGAGAAGAAGTTCCTGTAAAATAGTCTAATAGGGGGTATAGGTGTTGTATTAGTTGTCTCTTCAGAGGTTGCATGGCGTTTTACTTTCCTTCTTATGATGTCTTCAATGAAACCATTGGAGAAGCCGTTGTTGACTAGGACCTGCCTTACCCTACAGAGTTCTTCGTCGACTTGCTTCCATTCTGAGCTGTGGCTGAGAGCACGGTCGACATAAGCGTTAACAACACTCCTCTTGTACCTATCTGGGCAGTCACTGTTGGCATTTAGGCACAATCCTATGTTTGTTTCCTTAGTGTAGACTGCAGTGTGGAAACCTCCGCTCCTTTCCATGACTGTTACATCTAGAAAGGGCAGCTTCCCATCCTTCTCCATCTCGTAAGTGAAACGTAACACAGAATTCTGCTCAAACGCCTCTTTCAGCTCCTGCAGATGTCTGACATCAGGTACCTGTGTAAAAATGTCGTCAACATACCTGCAGTATATGGCCGGTTTCAAGTTCAAGTCGACTAAGACTTTTTCCTCGATAGTACCCATGTAGAAGTTTGCAAACAGGACGCCTAGGGGAGAACCCATAGCGACCCATCTACTTGCTTATACATGTGCCCATCCGGGCTCAAGAAGGGTGCCTCCTTCTGCCACCCAAGAAGGGTGCCCTCCTTCTGAGTTGGTACCACAGAGCGACTGTGGTACCAACTTCACCAGTAATCTCTTCAAACGGACTCGAGGAGTTCAACATCAAACAGGTACTGTCCAGCCCCTATCATCCTGCTTCACAGGGTTCTCTTGACGTAGTCATCAGACTATCAAGGCACTCTAAAAAAGTTTTGTAATGAGACCTCAAAGGATTGGGATAGGTAACTTGATCTCAATGTGTTATTTCAGAAGTCTTCCCAACGAGTCACTAGGAGATCTCCTTATGAGATGCTCTACGGACGTAAGTGCCGTACACCTTCTCAAGGCTTTCAAGGATTCTCTACGTGATGCCACCTTCAGTGGAGCATCAGAATGTGCCAGTATCTCAAAACCTCCGACACATTCTAGAGAGGGTCCATTCCTTTGCTACAACAACCTACAGAAAGCCAAGAGAGGATGAAGACTCGTTACGACCAGCACTGCCAAGTAAGGAGTTTAAACCGGGAGACTTAGTTCT
>WNGS01104673.1:0-11007 GCA_020271785.1 Procambarus virginalis
ATATATATATATATATATATATATATATATATATATATATATATATATATATATATATATATATATATATCAACCCGTCCTCGCAAATTCGTATAGTCAATATTGACTTATTAGTTACCTGCATAGGTGACATACTAAACATAATAGTTTCCCTTGAAAATCTTCATAGAAAACACCGACCTTACCTAACCTACTTAGTATGTTAAAATAAGCATCTTATAGCTTCGTAATTACAATTGTTACTTAACCTATTATAGGTATAGGTTAGGTAATAATTGTAATTACGAAGCAATAAGATGCTTATCTTAACATACTAAGTAGGTTAGGTAAGGTCGGTGTTTTCTATGAAGATTTTCAAGGGAAACTATTATGTTAAGTATGTCACTTATGCACTTATTTAATAAGTCAATATTGACTATACGAATTTGCGAGGACGGGTTGTATATATATATATATGTATGAAAACGATGTACTGAACGGGGTGAGAATAGCTTGAGCTACCTCATCCCTTTGTGTGTATTTTACCTCAATAAACTTATTTCAATTTCAATTCAGTCAGCGGCATATGCTAGACTGTCCAACATAAGAACCACCTTCTGAAACTTGTGTAAGGAATCGTTCAGGACCTTGTATACCACTTATGTAAGACCAGTCCTGGAGCATGCAGCTCCAGCCTGGAGTCCATACCTAGTTAAACACAAAACAAAGTTAGAGAAGATTCAGAGGTTTGCCACCAGACTGGTCCCGGAACTGAAAGGTATGAGCTACGAGGAAAGGCTGAAAGGAGCTGAACCTCACATCCCTGGAAAACAAAAGAGTAAGGGGAGACATGATACCTACCTACAAAATTCTCAGGGAATTCACGGGTGGACAAAGACAAACTCTTCAGCACGGGTGGAACACGAACAAGGGGACATAGGTGGAAACTTAGTACTCAGATGAGCCACAGAGACATTAGAAAGAATTTTTTCAGTGTCAGAATAGTTAACAAATGGAATGCATTAAGTAGTGATGTGGTGGAGGCTGACTCCATACACAGTTTCAAATGTAGATATGATAGAGCCCAATAGGCTCCAGAATCTGTACAACAGTTGATTGATAGTTGAGAGGCGGGGTCAAAAAGCCAGAGCTCAACCCCCCGCAAGCATAACTAGGGAGTACAACTAGGTAAATACAAGAGAACATAGTGGACCAATCACCCGAGAGAACACAGAAGACCTGTTACCGGTGAGAACACAGTGGACCAATCACTCGAGAGAATACAGTGGACCAATCACTCGAGAGAATACAGTGGACCAATCACTCGAGAGAATACAGTGGACCAATCACTCGAGAGAATACAGTGGACCAATCACTCGAGAGACACTGTACCAATCACCGGGGAGAACACAGGGGACCAATTGTGGGAACCGACCTGTGAGATTTATATATTTAATTTATATGAATTTATATAGAATTTATATTTACGTTAATTTATATATTTCGATAGCAATTTGTATAATGTTACGTGTAATGTATTTCTGCAATAATCTCACAAATCGATCCACTACACATTAGGGGGGGTTTATATTTATATATATGCAGCCAATCAAACTACAGTATTAAACTACATATGTTAGTATACATTGAAGGTTCCTTATCTTATTACACAGCAGGCTTAGTTCACCAGGTATAACTAGGATGTAGACATCACCCATAGTAACTGATATACCAAGTCTTGCTTCCTCTTCTTGTACCTGTCAAAGGTGCTAACTGTAAAGCCATAATCCTAATATATGACAGCTATATCAGAGAAAACACTGTATAATGATTGAAATAAAGACCAAGGCTTAATTACCTTTAGTATGAGGCGATTTCATATTCTAACCGGTTCGCCCTATCTACTGACATTAATGGCCAAAAATGATTAGATAAATGAGTTTCGGCAGAACACTTTCCTTGTATTTGTTGACAGCGTGTTGATAATGGTAGACCTTTGGTTTCCATAACACTTCGTCCAAGAGAATTAACAGGAGCCGAATTTGCTCCTGTGCGCCTCTGGTCTTAAACAACAATGGCTGACCACTCCCTCCTACTGACGCCTCCCTCACTTTGTAGAGATGACAGTAACTGATAGAATGGTCACATTTACTCTATTTTAATTCTGATAATTAAGTTAATTTATATGAGATGTTTTTATGATGGTAAAGTCCAAAGACTAATGTATTTAAGAATAATTCCCAGCAGAATAGCTAGTGAATTTATAATAGTAAGTGGCAATGATATCCCGTTTTCTATAGACGGAAAGTTCCACTACAAGTTACATTTTCTATGGGTTAACTTGTGTATACAATGCAGCAATATTATCTGCAATTGCATGTATTAGTAAATGGTGTCGGATTTTCCGACACCAATTACTAGAGAGAGAACACACACACTGGACCAATCAGCAGAGAGAACACAATGGGCCAATCAGCAGAGAGAACACAATGGACCAATCACCAGAGATAACATTGGACCAATCACCAGAGAACACACTGGACCAATCACCGGAGAACACACTGGACCAATCACCAGAGAACACACTGGACCAATCACCAGAGACAAAATGAACCAATTGCCAGAGAGAACACACACACTGGACCAATCGCCAGAGAGAACACACACACTGGACCAATTGCCAGAGAGGACACACACACTGGACCAATCACCAGAGAACACACTGGACGAATCACCAGAGAGAACACACACACTGGACCAATCACCAGAGAGAACACACACAGTGGACCAATCACCAGAGAACACACTGGACCAATCACCAGAGAGAACACACACTGGACGAATCACCAGAGAGAACACACACACTGGACCAATCACCAGAGAGAACACACACTGGACCAATCACCAGAGAACACACTGGACCAATCACAAGGGAACACACTGGACCAATCAGCCTACCACATGGCAGAACAGTCGAAGTTGACGAGGAGCCACTTGTGAGGGTTGAAGTTGAAGCTGTCAGCCAGCTCTACCCCGTCCATCAAGTACCGGAACTCCTCACACACCATCGCTGACCCTGGCAGATGGTAAAAAACACGGTAAACTGAGTAGATTAAGGTCATGCGAAGCATTAAGAGAGATTGTATGTACGGTAGATGGGAAACAAGTATTACTGCTTCTCAGGACATTATTCTCAAAGCACATACATGTCTCTGTACGAGATGTGGACCTCGTATGTCAAACATGGCGGCTTAATAGTTTGTATTTACTAAACAAGGAGCTCCCAAGGACTACGAGGTCGTTCGTATCAGCAATACCCTTGGGCTGAAGACACCCTCTCATTGCTCTTGACTTCATAAGCTGATCAGATAAGCGCCCCCCATGATGGAGATAACTCATAAAGTGTTCAGCAAGCTCCACCATCATGGAGATAACAGACAAGTCGATGATCTCGTAAATTATCACAAAATTACTTAGCTAATCCAGCCCCAGGGGTATATGAGAGTAGATATGATGTAGGAGACGTTATAGAAGGGCTGCTGAAGGAGTAGTGGACGAAGCGGCCACACATGGGGACACAGGGACACACATGGGGACACAGGAGCACACATGGAGACACAGGAGCACACTTGGGGACAGAGGAGCACACTTGGAGACACAGGGGCACACATGGAGACACAGGAGCACACTTGGGGACAGAGGAGCACACTTGGAGACACAGGGGCACACGTGGGGACACAGACACAAGGGCACACATGGGGACACAGGGCCACACTGGGGACACAGGAGCACACTGGGGACACAGGAGCACACTTGGGGGACACAGGAGCACACTTGGGGACACAGGAGCACACTTGGGGGACACAGGAGCACACATGGGGACACAGGGGCACACATGGGGACACAGGGACACACATGGGGACACAGGAGCACACATGGGGACACAGGAGCACACTTGGGGACACAGGAGCACACATGGGGACACAGGGGCACACATGGGGACACAGGGACACACATGGGGACACAGGAGCACACATGGAGACACAGGGGCACACATGGGGACACAGGAGCACACATGGGGACACAGGGACACACATGGGGACACAGGGGCACACATGGGGACACAGGAGCACACATGGGGACACAGGAGCACACATGGAGACACAGGGGCACACATGGGGACACAGGACACACTTGGGGACACAGGGGCACACATGGGGACACAGGAGCACACATGGGGACACAGGAGCACACATGGAGACACAGGAGCACACATGGGGACACAGGGGCACACATGGGGACACAGGAGCACACATGGGGACACAGGGCACACATGGGGACACAGGGACACACATGGGGACACAGGGGCACACATGGGGACACAGGAGCACACATGGGGACACAGGGACACACATGGGGACACAGGGCACACATGGGGACACAGAGCACACATGGGGACACAGGGACACACATGGGGACAGGGGCACACATGGGGACACAGGGGCACACATGGGACACAGGGGCACACATGGGGACACAGGGGCACACATGGGGACACAGGGGCACACATGGGGACACAGGGGCACACATGGGACACAGGGGCACACATGGGGACACAGGGGCACACATGGGGACACAGGGGCACACATGGGGACACAGGGACACACATGGGGACACAGGGGCACACATGGGACACAGGGACACACATGGGGACACAGGGGCACACATGGGGACACAGGGGCACACATGGGGACACAGGGGCACACATGGGGACACAGGGGCACACATGGGGACACAGGGGCACACATGGGGACACAGGGCACACATGGGGACACAGGGGCACACATGGGGACACAGGGGCACACATGGGGACACAGGGGCACACATGGGGACACAGGGGCACACATGGGGACACAGGGACACACATGGGGACACAGGGCACACATGGGGACACAGGGCCACACATGGGGACACAGGGGCACACATGGGGACACAGGGGCACACATGGGGACACACATGGGACACAGGGGCACACATAGGGACACAGGGGCACACATGGGGACACAGGAGCACACATGGGGACAGGGGCACACATGGGGACACAGGGGCACACATGGGGACACAGGGCACACATGGGGACACAGGAGCACACATGGGGACACAGGGCACACATGGGGACACAGGGGCACACATGGGGACACAGGGGCACACATGGGGACACAGGGGCACACATGGGGACACAGGGGCACACATGGGGACACAGGAGCACACATGGGGACACACATGGGACAAAGGGGCACAGATGGGGACACAGGGACACACATGGAGACACAGGAGCACACTTGGGGACACAGGGGCACACATGGGGACACAGGGGCACACATGGGGACACACATGGGGACATAGGGGCACAGATGGGACACAGGGGCACACATGGGGACACAGGGGCACACATGGGGACACAGGGGCACACATGGGGACACAGGAGCACACATGGGGACACACATGGGGACATAGGGGCACAGATGGGGACACAGGGGCACACATGGGGACACAGGAGCACACATGGGGACACACATGGGGACATAGGGGCACACATGGGGACACAGGACACACATGGGGACACAGGGGCACACATGGGGACACAGGGGCACACATGGAGACACAGGGGCACACATGGGGACACAGGGGCACACATGTGGACACAGGGGCACACATGGGGACACAGGGGCACACATGGGGACACAGGGGCACACATGGGGACACAGGGGCACACATGGAGACACAGGGCACACATGGGGACACAGGGGCACACATAGGGACACAGGGGCACACATGGAGACACAGGGGCACACATGGGGACACAGGGGCACACATGGGGACACAGGGGCACACATGGGGACACAGGGGCACACATAGGGACACAGGGGCACACATGGGGACACAGGGGCACACATGGAGACACAGGGGCACACATGGGGACACAGGGGCACACATGGGGACACAGGGGCACACATGGAGACACAGAGAACGAGGTTACCAGTTGATTGACAGTTGAGAGGCGGGACCAAAGAGCCAAAGCTTAACCCCGCAAGCACAATTATGTGAGTACAATTAGATAGAGGACTATTATTTTTTAAATTCCAGGACGGTTGGTGTGTATAGCCAATCCTGTTGCCAGTGGGACATGACGTCATTCCTCAGAGCAAAGCAGCCTAAGCAGAGCAGTAGCCGCTTTCATGTAGGCCGCCAGTACCACACAGACCTAGATTAGAGCAGGACCTCAGGATCCTGGTGTGCTGGATATATATTGTGACGATAATCTCTTTCAAGAGAGATTTAGCCTGCTCTTCCCTATAATCATCACGTTCAAAGCTACATTCAAGATACGTTCTACAGTAGCAAAACGTATGTCAAGGCAGCCACACGCACCTGCATACCCCTCCTGCACCCCCTCCTGCACCCCCTCCTCACCGCCGGCTCATCGACTGCTGTACTTCAATTAGCCAACTACCAAGTGTCGGCCTGTCTGCATTCTCATTGGCTGCTCGAGACCACACCACTCCAGCTCTCCACCACCCACGCTCCTCGCCAAGTCAACATTGTGGTCGGCCAGCAGTTCCTCCTCAGAATATATCTTGTGCTCTGGCTGAGAACATCTAGTTGATTTACCTCGTGTAATCAAGTAGCGGTTTTTAGCTTGCGCATATATTCCCAGCACCATTTTATATTTCCTGTATTTCATTTTTGTCCTATTGTTAACGTAAGCTATTATTCATTTTATGTTAGTTCTTTTTCACTTGTTATATTTGAACTTTGCCAAGCCAAGGAATTGTCTTTATTTAACTTTGTTTTCTAGAGTAATTAAATTTCATTGCTTATATTTTGTGTTTTGTGTGTCTCCCCCTACCTTACCACAGACTATCAGGCAAGCAGTCATTCTTTTTTTTTACGCTATATGTGACCTGGCTTTGACACCTGCCATTGGAAGACTGCCGACCACCATACTCCAACACTTTACTGTCACATATACTTGGGGGCCTGTCCTAGGAGCTTCACTCAGGTATTGGTAATTTGTGGTAAGCGTACTTGGCTTTAATTCCCTTGCTATTTTCACTAATCAATTTTCTTATTCATATGGTGCTGTGTGTATTGTGCATTCCGGGAGTAGCATATGGTGAGTGTGAGACAACTTTGGATTACGTGGTGACTGTAGGCCGCAGTCATACTCTTAATTGGTCGTCTCTCCCTCCGTGTTATTACCCGTGCTTACCACCTTTTGTCCCTAGGATATTTCTCATATTTTCGGCAGATCATCATATAGGTACCCTGGTACTGTGGTCTGTCTCTGGGTCAATAGCACCTAATTTCTGCAATCCGACTCTAGGAGGATAAAGAGGGCCATAGTTCCTCTCGCACAGACTTTATTGACGAGTTGGGACCTCGCCAATAGTTCTCGTCGCCAGTTGACACTCGCACCCCTACTCGTCGGTCAGAAAGATGATATTTACTTAGGTAGGGAATTAGCTTTCTTTTTTTCAGAGCACAAAGTTCACTAATTCTATAAGTATCATATTTAATTTCAGTGGGAAAAACTTGCTTATGTTCTATAGTGACTCGGCAGGTATGCCTACATTCTTGGACTACCTAATTTACTTTTGGAACCATTAAGTGTTTCATTTATTTTAGAAACTCAGTTTCACTAATTAGTAGGATTTTCTTGCCCTTATCCTCCCACAGTGAGTACCGGGTACAAGATTTCCTGCGACCTTAATCATTTACCACCTTGAATTAACTTTAATTGTTAACAATTCCACAGGATAGGTACCAGTTGCCACGTTTTCCTGTTTCTGACATTCACCATATCACCACAGTATATTCGTGTCACATTTATTTGCTAATTCCACCATGTTCCGTATCCAAGCTTTCCGTTCAAATCCAGCAGGTGAAACAGAGAACTTACGTCATGCCAAGAGAACCGAATTGATAACTCTTGCACATGAGTATCACCTAGATTTTCCCCATGGAGCCAACAAGTATGAAGTACATAACCTACTCTTGGATCACCTTTTGGATGAAGAGGTAATAGACTCTGACACTCACGAACTTACACTATTTCAGATAAGCATGATCTGACGGCAATGAAACTCAAACTTGAACTTGCTAAAATCGAGCGGGAGCAACAAAGGAAGCAGCTGCCATCAGGAAGGAAGAGCAAGAAAGAGAGCTCCAGTTCAAGAAAGAAGAAATCCGCCTCAAGGAGCAAGAGGCCACCCTGAGGAAAGAAGAGAGTGAAGAGAGGCCCTCCTCCTCCAAGGACAGCAAGAACGTGAGCTGGCCCTCAAACAACGTCATCTGGAGCTGAAGCGCGAACACGAAAACAGCAAGCGGATCTGGCTCTAGAACGTCTTCAAAAAGAACTCACGATGGACACTACACACCAAGCTCAACGCCAACAAGCTGCAGCTAGTCTTCCTCCAATTTCAATGTCTCCCATGCAAGTAAGTTAATGCCACCGTTCGTCGAGTCGGAGGTTGATGTTTTTTTTACAACCTTTGAGACCCTTGCTAATCAACTTAGTTGGCCTACCAACCAATGGGCTACCCTTCTCCGAGTACATCTTACAGGTAGAGCAGCAGTCACACTCAGCACTTTGGCGTCTGAGAATGACTACCCAACCCTGAAGCAAGCCGTGTTGGACGCCTACCTTCTCTCCACCGAAAGCTACCGACGAAAATTCCGTGACTACATAAAGGCAAGTACCACCACTTAGAATTTGCCAACACCAAACGGAGATATTTTATGAAATGGCTGGAGGCAGCACATGTCTCTACTTTTCCAGAACTCGTCAACCTCATGCTGGTTGAAGAATTCTTGAGGCGTGTACCTCCTCCTGTCCATTTATATTAGCAGATAAGGAAGAGACCGACCTAGTGAAATGTGCGAAGTCGGCTGACACTTACAGCCTCATCCACCGGCTGACACCAGAACCACCTACCAGTAAGAAGTCTTGGTACAGTTACGAGAAAGTGAGCCCAGATCAAGGTACCTCGCAACTGTACTGTAAGTATTGTAGACTCTATGGACATACCATAGAAAAATGTGGTAAGTCTACATATAAAGGTAACACTGAATCCACCAAACCCAAACAGACTCCTCCTAAGTCCGGTAAGCCTGTAATGAATGTTGGTGTTCATGTTAATGATCTTTCTCTCTTCAGCAAGCATCTGTATCCTGGAACTATCACTACCAACGGTTCAGATTCTGAGGGACGTTTTGGACTTAAGATCTTGAGGGACACAGCGGCTCTTCAATCAATAGTCTTGAAATCAGCTGTGCCCAACGTCGCCTACACAGAGAGACTGTCTTCATCACTGACCTCACTGCTACTACTCCTTATCCTCTCGCCAGAGTCCACCTGGATTGTCCCTTCGTGACCGGTGAAGTCCAAGTCGCCGTCAGGGAAAAGCCTTTTCCCATGCCTGGAGTGCAACTTCTCCTGGGCAACGACTTGGCAGAAGACCTGCAACCGACCAACCTGATCGTCAAGGACAAACCCCAGGTGTGTATCTCTGAGATGGATAATCCGATTTTTGAGCATGTTCCAGCAAAGGTTCAAGAGAGTGATGAAGTTTCTCCTCCTGTTTTGGTGACCACCCGTGCACAAGCTGCACGACCGCAACCAGCTGACTCTACTACTACCGCTGTCCCTCAAGACCCTTCGAAACTACCCCCAAATCTCACCGCTTTGGAGTTCCGTAAGTTACAGAGGGAGGATCTTACCTTGACACCATTATTCTTTCAGGCTGAGACTCAATCCGACAGTATTCCTGGGTTCTTCCTAGAGAACGAGTTGCTCTATCGCAGATACCGACCCAGTAAACTGAAGGAGGAGGACGATTGGGCCAACATTGAACAACTAGTGATTCCTACCAGCCTGCGGCCCACTATTCTACCTGGCCCACGGAGCACTATCACACTACGGGTTTAACAAGACTTACCATGGGATTCGACAAGACTACTACTGCCAGGTATGGTTAATGATGTCAAACAGTACACAAAAAATTGTCATGTGTGTCAGAAAGCAGGTAAACCGAATGTTTCTATCCCCAGAGCACCACTGACACCCATCCAGGTGCCTGCGAAACCTTTCCACAGACTTATTATTGACTGTGTTGGTCCTTTACCTAGGACCAGTTCCGGCAACGCCTATATCTTAACCATCCTGTGTCCTACCACCAGATTTCCCATAGCAGTTCCAGTAAAGAACATTACGGCTGCTACAGTGGTAAAAATTTGCTGAAGATCTTCACCCAGTATGGATTTCCAAGGGAGATTCAGAGCGACTGTGGCACCAACTTCACCAGTGATCTCTTCAAACGGACCTGGAGGAGTTCAACATCAAACAGGTACTGTCCAGCCCCTATCATCCTGCTTCACAGGGTGTCTTGAGCGTAGTCATCAGACTATCAAAGCACTCTAAAAAGTTTTGTAATGAGACCTCAAAGGATTGGGATAAGCAACTTGATCTCATCATGTGTATTTTCAGAAGTCTTCCTAATGAGTCACTAGGAGTATCTCCTTATGAGATGCTCTACGGACGTAAGTGCCGTACTCCTCTCAAGGCTTTCAAGGACTCTCTACGCGATGCCACCGTCAGTGAGCATCAGAATGTGCCCCAGTTTTCTTCAAAACCTCCAACACATTCTCGAGAGGGTGCATTCCTTTGCCAGAAACAACCTACTGAAAGCCCAGAGAGGATGAAGACTCATTACGACCAGCACAGCCAAGTAAGGAAATTCAAACAGGGAGACTTCGTTCTAGCTTATTTCCCTATCCCAGGTTCTCCTTTACAAAACTGGTTTCAGGACCCTACCGTGTCAAGAGTGCAGGAATAATCAACAAACTACGTTCTCGAACCCCCGATAGCGGCCACCCAGTTGTGCCACGTCAACCTGCTGAAGCTTTATCATGATACTCCTCCCACTGTGCTAATCAACAACTCCACCTTTACAGGTCCATACAGCC
>WNGS01104679.1:0-11895 GCA_020271785.1 Procambarus virginalis
GTAACAGGAGTTTTAGGGTGAAAGAAACTCCTCCCATTGTTTCTCGCTGGCGCCCGGAATCCACCCGGATAACAGGATCACGTATACAGCGTGCTGTCTGCTCAGCCATCGGCCCACCGGTGTTGTGGGGTTACATCCTGGTAAGGGATCAATAGTTCGACCTTGGGGTCTAACATGTGTATATATATATATATATATATATATATATATATATATATATATATATATATATATATATATATATATATATATATATATATATATATATATATATATATATATATATATATATATATATATACAGACTGCCTGTCCCCGACAAAAATATTAAATATTAGAGGAGACTGCGGAGCGCGGCCTCCGCCATGCATGGAGGATGGACGCAGAGTGAGCTGATAGAAGGGTGCTCACTGCTCACCCCATGACGTCACGCGCCTCAACTTATAGCCAACATAAGTCACAGTGAGAAACACTTTTACGTTTGGCGTATTCAAACCTCTGTTGTAAAAGTGTAGTATTTTAGGAAATTAGGGATGGCAGAAGAGCAGACATTGACACTCAAAAGACAGAAAACACGAGAATAGTTATTATATATGTAGAATACACAGAATTACATATACGGATATCACAAAACTTTCACTCGAGAGCTTGGCAATGTAATTGAAAGTATTAGGCTGGGAATCGATACCTATGCCAGGTGGCTGCAGGCTATGAATCTCCTAACGGCGAGCTCTCATACTGTAAACTATGTCAACTACAGCTTGGGGCACACTCTCCAACACCATATCTATGAATGCCTGTTATCAATGACTTCCGACCAAATGGTTAAGCTCTATAATTATTTCATACACCCTCGAATACTGGAAGATTTTTTTGCGATTTGATGTCTAAAGAGCTTGGAAAGGATACAGGCGGAAGAGGGATGTGGAGGTGAAATTCTTGGAAAATTATTGGATGTGGAGAGAGAAGGCTTGTAAGTTCGGTGGCCGATCCTCCATGAGTTAACATTATGTTTTGATCTTGGTTTGTAGCCTTGTTGATCTTGTGTTCTTATTTACGGCTTTAACCACTAGGCCACACGAATCTACAAAAATCTTGGTAGTCATGAGACTATTTATCTAAGATTCGAGAGTGCTCTGTGGTCAATTCAAGCATAGATATTTCATCGAATAACCTCACTTTGTGGGGCCACGTGAGCAACAAAAATGTGAACAAGGGTGAATGGTCCCCAATCCAATATGCAACTCAAAACTCCACACCCCACTGATGTGTATATAAGTATATGTACGAGTATATATAACAAATAATTGAGTAACTAGTGTCAAAAGATTGTTATTTGCTTACCTAAAAGAACTAAGGGGTTCAGTTCCTGAACCCATTATGTGCCTCTGTAACCCTTTACACCACCACCCCCGGGATGGGTATGGGGTGCATAATAAAGAAAGAAATTGAAATTGAAATGAGAAGTCTGGTTGGCCCAGACTTTAATTGTATCTCGGGTCGTAGTATCCTACTGGAAGATACTCTTGCGCTCTTCGCAGAGTAGAGTATGGGACAGTTTCTGCGTGCCCCATCATCAAGCACTGTCTTTCCTCACCAGGCATGTAGGAACTCCCGTAGGCTGTAGAGCTCCTAGAGGCTGGAATATTATGAGTTACATGTCCAAATTATCTTGTACGTCGATATATCGCGATTTGTCACTTTAAGTGTTACGTTTACAATCCAAATACAAGAACATCTAAAGTTACTCCCACGACCAGAGGCAGGAACCCTCAGTTGATGGTTCCCAGTGAACATAATAATGTTGAGAAGAATAAAACAAAATCTTTCTGTACATCAGCGAGGCTGGTGTTAGTGCAAGGGAGATGACGTCATTGGGAGGGTGGCTGGGAGTAAGTAATCAGCTCAGTTCGGGTCCAGCCGCCGTGCGTGGCGGACGCTCCTGTCTCCAGCTGCAGGAGCTGGAGACATGGCTATAATTTGAGCCTCTCTTCTGGTGGCTGCTCTCGAACTATTTTTCATTACCGAATCAATTCACATTACCGAATCGAATGACATTATTCATTACAAACCTCTCAGTCTAACCTGTCATATTTATCTGAAGGCCACAGTTTCTCGCTTCTGGCCTCGTCGGCTACAGTTAAGCCAGAATTGAGTAAACTTCGAATTATGTGGGTGTCCCTTTTAAATATCTACGAAATAGTAATTTTCTATGAACCATGGAATTTATAGAAAACATATAAGAGCAACTATCTTTCCTCAGAATTAAATATAATTCGGAACATTGTGTCGGTGGACAGGAAGCCAGAGTGTATTCATACACGTTAGGATTATATCGAGGTCCCCCGTCAAGGTCAAATTACTGACCTCGCCCTGGATGGGGTCATATATAATCCATATCATTATATTGACTGTTGAGAGGCGTAACCAAAGAGTCGAAGCTCAACCCCTCAAACACAACTAGGTGAGTTCAACAAGCTGTTTAACTCCTGAATAACTACATACTGCTAGATGAAAATGACATTAGGTGAAAGGAAACTTGCCACTAAGGCAGGGCGAGGCCTCGGATTCCATAATGGTGGAGTTTATTATTATTATTATTATTATTTTATATTCGTAGTAGAATAGTATTTGTAGTGAGGAGTCCTAAATTCCCCAAACTGTCCAAAATTCCAAAACATGCAAACAGACCAATTTTCTGATCTCAACCTTATACACAAAAAATACGTGGCAGGCAATATAATCACAACATACAGGCTTTTTTTTTTGAGATATATACATGAGTTGTTACATTCTTGTACAGCCACTAGTACGCGTAGCGTTTCGGGCAGGTCCCTGGAATGCGATCCCCTGCCGCGAAGAATCGTTTTTTCATCCAAGTACACATTTTACTGTTGCGTTAAACAGAGGCTACAGTTAAGGAATTGCGCCCAGTAAATCCTCCCCGGCCAGGATACGAACCCATGACATAGCGCTCGCGGAACGCCAGGCGAGTGTCTTACCACTTCACCACGGAGACTGCAATTAGTCGACCTAAGGTTAAGTCGACTAATTGCCCCTGGGCACCCAGCAGTAACCGGGACCTGGATGTGGAAAGATTAGCAGATTGTTCTGCGAAAGAAAATCGAGAAATAGGAGTGAGAGTGCTTTGTCTGCATCAAGTTCAAAAACTTCCTCCCCAATACCCTGTAAGACTAATATTTAAAAAAAAAATGTATATATATATGCCTGTTGAAAAATTTAAATCCAATGCCCTGTAACGAGGGCAAATACACACAGCAAATGGAGGTTGGGACTAAATTAAGTAGCTTTGAAAACGTCAATATCAAACATCATAAACACTCATCCACTGCCTAAGAAGAAAAGATCCCAAACTTTTTATATCTGAGAATTTTATATAAATATATATATATATATATATATATATATATATATATATATATATATATATATATATATATATATATATAAATTTTGTGAGGGTACCACCTCTGGTGCCAATGTGGGGACCCATAGCCTCGGAGAAGAAAATAAAACGTATTCAGAGAAGACCTTGTGGTTTCTCACTGAACACTAATATTTTCTTCTCCTACCACCCCCATTCTTTTGTATGTACACATATATATTTGCTTTATTTGAACTTTGTTACAAAAAAGGAGTTACATATAGGTTACAAAGATGGTTATCATAAGTTGTCGAGTTCCTCCAGCTCCTCAGATGGCGGGCAGGAACCCTGGATGCAGTGCGCATTTACCCTCTGTATCGCCACGCTGAGGCGCTGGAAAAGAAAGCTGGCAGCTCTAGGGTCCCTTGTTGTTTCAATGAGCCTAGAATATATATATATATATATATATATATATATATATATATATATATATATATATATATATATATATATATATATATATATATATATATATATATGTTTTATGAAAAGATCGATCAGAATCAGTTATTTGCTCCTCTACCTAACGGTTGGAAGCCACCCAGGTCTGCCTGTTCATGACCAACTCATCAGGTCAGATCTATCATTACTCCACCGCACAGGAGCTGCATGAGCTCGTCCGTCCCGAATGACGACCTCCAGCCAACTGAGCAGGTAAATGAATGCCAGCCACCCACACTGTGACGTCATCAGTAGTACGTCGATCAATAACTCGCTCAACAGCGCTGCTACGATGGTAGCCAATGTTGGAGAGCTTAAGTGATCTTTAATCAATGAAGCATCATTTTGCTAGCTATGTGAGGTCAGATAAACCTCTGTTGATGGTTTAATTTTAACCTATTTTATATTGATTCAGTGTAACAATATTATGTTATATTGAGAGGCTCAGATTATGGCCATGATACTGCAGTTGGAGACAGGAGCGTCCGCCACACACGGCGGCTGGACCCGGACTGAGCTGATTACTGGCTCCCAGCCACCCACCCTATGACGTCATCTCCCTTGCACTAACACCAGCCTCGCTGATGTACAGAAAGATTTTTGTTTTATTCTTGTCAACATTATTATATTCACGGGGAACCATCAACAGAGGGTTCCTGCCTATGGTTGTGCAGGTAACTAAAGATGACGTTCTTATAATTGGATTGTAAACTTAACACTCAACGTAATTGATCGCGATATTTCGACGTAGAAGATAAATTTAACTAGTAACTTGGTATATTCTAGCCTCTTTGAGCTCTACAGCCTACAGGAGTACCTTCTCGCCTGGTGAGGAAAGACACAGCTTGATGTGTGGGCACCAGGAGAATGGTGCACCCAGAAACTGTCACATATTCTATTTTACGTATAGCACAATAATGTCTTCCAGTATTTGCGGGTGTATGAAATAATAGCAGAGCACATACTATTTAGTCTGAAGGCATTGATAACAGGCATTCATAGATATGTTGGAGAGTGTGCACTCAAGTGGGTTTTAACATGTTTACTGCGTAAGTTACTTTTAACAACTGTAAAGATACCGACGTGATATGAACCAACATTCGGAAATTGTAAATAACCAGAGAGTTTTATTCATGCTTTCTGTTTGTTGTAGATGGTTTCTACAGGCACGGGACATCAATGTCATTAGCATGGCCATGCAACATTAGATAAAAGTAAATTTTATACTGAAGAACCCAGCTGATAAGTCTGCCACTCTCACCACCTTATAAACCCGGATATCATAATTTATATAAATAAAAATGGAAATGTTCGTTTGTGCATAACCGCTAATCTCCGAAAGTTCTCCAACGATTGTTTTGAAATTTTCACACAACGTTCCATTCGCATCTGAGCAGGTTTTTATATATATTCTATATAGATGTCACGTCTGTGACGGTAAAAAGAAGCATATTTTTTCTGAAAAACTGTGTTTTTCAAGTATTCACCTAGTTGTGCTTGCGGGGGTTGAGCTCTGCTCTTTCGGCCCGCCTCTCAACTGTCAATCAACTATTTCTACTACTACTTTTTTCCCACACCCAACACACTCCAGGAAGCAGCCCATGACAGCTGACTAACTCCCGGGTACCTATTTACTGCTAAGTAAGAGGGGCAGAGGGTGAAAGAAACTCTGCCCATCCCTTCTCGCCGGCGCCCAGGATCGAACCCGGGACCACAGGAACACGTGTCAGCGTGCTGTCAGCTCGGCTGACCGGCTCCCAATGTACTCACCTAATTTAATGTGTTTTCAGGTGAGGGAAATCTTCGAAATCTCTTTATCGATTGGTTTGAAATTTTGACACAACGTTGCATTGGGATAGGCGCGTCTTTTTATATATCTACTATATACATGCCTCACCTATGAAAGGAAAAAACATGTTTTTTTATTTTAAACAGCGTCATCCGTTGAACGTAAGAAGAAAACACGCTGTAATCTCCGAAAGTTCTTCACCGATTGCTTTGAAATTTTGACACAACGTTTCATTCGAATAAGCGCGTCTTCTGATGTACCTACTATATAAATGGCATCCCCCTGTGACAGGTAAAATCATGCGTTTTTGAAAAACAGCGCCATCTGTTGCATATTTATTTATTTATTTATTTATTCATATACAAGAAGGTACATTGGGAATGTGAGAATATATAATATGGTAATTACAATCTTGTAAAGCCACTAGTACGCGCAGCGTTTCGGGCAGGATAATAATAGCAATATGCACTCTATACTAAATATATCACGAATTCCTTTTCAATGTTTCCGATTGCATTGATATTTTTTTTATAGATTTCGATTTATTTAATTTTTTACTGAATTATTTTGAGTGACATTGTGTTGGAACTGAGCTGTGTTGTTTACCATACCGCTCATTTCGTAAGTATAAGTATAGATGCCACACCTGTGACAGGTAAAACTATGCTTTTCTTGAAAAACAGCGCCATCTGTTGCATGTAGGAGTAACACACATGCTATCCTAAATATGTTAGAAATTTATTTCAATGTTTCTGAATGCATTGATAAATTGAATTTTCATAGATTTTGATTTATTTTCATTTTGATTAAATTATTTTGTGTGCATATCATTGGAATTGAGCTGCGTTGTTTACCATACCGTTTATATCGTGAATATAGTTTATTTTTATTTTTTTTTATATTTTCATTTAATTTTGTAACTGTTTTTCTTAAATTTCAGTGATGGGAACATCAGATTACGTGATGTTCCCAATTTTGGGATGGGAACATCAGACTATTTGGGAAGGCATCGGACGAGGGAGTTGGGAATGGTGGAGATAACGAGGGGACGGAAGTGAGAGATTGTGGGGAGGACGAGGGGACAATGGTGGGGGAATGGTGGGGAAGTACGAGAGGATGGGGGAGTTTGGGATGGTGGGGACGAGGTGATGGGGGAATGGAGAATGGTGGGGAGGACAAGGGGACAGGGGAGTTGGGGATGGTGGGGAGGACAAGGGAATGGGGATGGGGAAATGGTAGGGAGGACGAGGGGATGGGCGAGTGGGGAAGGGATGGGAGGACTAGGGGATGGGGGAGTGAGGAATAGTTGGGAGGATGAAGGGGGCGGGGAATGGTGGGAGCACTGGGAATCAGGGGAAGGTTGCTGTAGCTCAGTAACGCATATGCGTAGCTGTGCCACAGCAACACGTGGCCGGGTACAGCCAGTAATAATAATAATAACAATTGTTATCTATCAAACGAAGATACAATATAAAAATGCTACAGAGTTTGTGTATAACACAATTGTCGTACTTTGTAGAACAATGTAAGTATAATTTACCCAACTTATTTATGGTTAAATTAACCAATAAAAGGCAATCCGATTAAATCTACCATTTATTGATAGATTTTATTCTGTATAAATAATGAAATATGTAAAACTAGTCAAGATAAATGTAACCATTTATAAAAGATATCATAGACTGGCTTGCTTTCGTAGCTGTAACTCCAACCTGATTACTTGTGGTTATAGTTCTCGCATTCTTCCTCAGGATTTATTAGTTATATTTCTAATTGTAGCACTGTATTGACATTTGCGGCTTAAGTGGGTAGCGTAAAGTATTTAATTAGTCTATTACCCCCTGTGATTTGAAAATCATCTATGTATATCAGTATTTGACTTATTGCTTTGGCTTGAGGATTGGTTGCAATATTCAGGCTGTTGATGGTTACTGAGACAAATATAATTCTCTAAATTTTTTTTGCTCTAACACATTGTAGATCCTATACAACTTCATTTGAATATAGTGTGACTTATCTCAACTGTCGTCTGCATATAAATCCTTCAACTATATGATGTCCTCGACATGGCTCACCTTCGCTGTGTCCCAGGGCAGCAGCCTCAGTTGGTGCTGTGATGCACTCGAGACAGCTCACCTGCGACGTCTTCCAGGGCAGTAGCTTCAGGAGATGGTGTGATGCACTCGACACAGCTCACCTTCGACGTCTTCCAGGGCATTAGCTTCAGGAGATGGTGTAATGCACTCGACACAGCTCTTCTTTGCAGCTTCCACCAGACGCTTCACACTCTCGCCAGTGTTCGTCTCCTCCTCAACAATGCTCTTGAACGTTGCATACTTTGCCGACGAGTCCAAAGATTGTGCAATTTCCTTTGCATGGTCAAGAAGTTTTTTGTAATCGCTTTTGGCTTCATCAAAAAAGCCTTTCGTTATCAGCTTAGCATATCCCATATCAATTATGTGTATTATAAAATTACTTGAAGTTTCCTCTACAATTATGTTTTCAGTGTGTAGATCTTGGTGAACATAACCTTTCTTGTGGATCTCTTCAACAGCAGCACACAGTTTGATGAATGCTTGAAGACAGTCGTGTGGAGTATTATTGTTTAAGTAACACTGAAGCGTGTCTCCAGGGCAATGAGACATCACCAGGCGGAATGGTTTTTCCTGGGTAATGCCAAATAACAGAGGGGCGCCCCCTGCCCCATTAATATCAAGCAGAACTTTGGCTTCATTTATAATGTTATTATTGTTTGGAAAATGGAATTGTTTAATTACTATTGGAGTACATGTGCTCCCGTGGGTGAGAGTGCCAGTGTAAGTTAAGCCTTGGGCACCGTTCCCCAGCACATTCCCCAGGGTTAGGTCGTTTTCCTTCACTCGAGGAATGGTGTTAAGTTCCATTAACAGGGACGATTTGGATGACAAGGTAGCTGAGCGCTTCTTCAATTCGAAAGATTTACAGGGATTAGTTCCTTGTTCTCTTGAGGTACATTTCCGTTTTGAGACGTCAGATTTATGGGAAGAAAATTGAGAGAGCTTTCTTTTCATTACACCTTGCTGTTGTGCAGTATTTTGAGGGTAAAGGAGGTTGTCAACTATCTTCCCTTGAAGTGCATTTGACATGGATATCGTGAATGGCTGCTAAAGGGAATAAGGTAGACTGGGCACTGAAACAAGACGTCCTTCGTTTTTCTCTGTTATCTTGTAAATGACTCGCAGCAATAGAAACACCTTATATATCACCTCTCTTCATTCATATATGACCACTGAGGGAATAAGTTTCCAGTGTATAAAAGAACAAAACAATACATTTTAAATACCTAGATGAATAAGAAAGGCCGGCCTTAGGAACTGTAGTCTTTACTTTTAATGTTTTGTTGAGTCTCCTGAACTTAAGATAATTTAAAATTGTGTATGAGTTGTATATGATATTACGCTGTATGAAAAATATACCAAAATCTATGTCTTATATTTGGACGTAAACTGTATTAAAGCAAAGTTGTACATATTATTTTGTTTCTCCTACATTTAATACTCTAAGTTTAAGTTTTTTACTTCACCATATTCCATTGATAATATTGGAAGGCTGTTTTAGTCCTTCTAGGAGCATATTTGATCTCAAGTAAGATGATCAATTTTCATTAATATAAGTCACCAAACCCTGACGCCACTATGACTGAAATTGTAAAAAATGTGCATGGAGCAATAATAATAATAATGATAATGACAATAATAATAATTCACAAAGGCGTGATGTTTCAATGAAGATCGTTTTAAGGCAATGGAGGGACTTGAACCTGCATCATGGTGATTCCCAGACACCTGCCTTAACCTACTCGGCCACGATGGACTAAAAAGTCAATAATTATTATAAGACACTTCTAATAATAATAATAATAATAATAATAATAATAATAATAATAATAATAATAATAATATTACTCTAATACTAATAGTAATAATAAGAATAACAATAACAATAATTATACTACTACTACTACTACTACTACTAATAATAATAATAATAATAATAATAATAATAATAATAATAAAATAATAAAAAGGCATTACATTATCTTATTCAAAGCAACGAATTTTTGGAACTCCTAAGTATGAAGATATAACAATTTCCTTTGGGGCTGCTATTTCCTTAATCAGTATATAATCGTCTACATCTGTTAAGTATACAGACAACAAATTTGCTTTCTTGAATGAACTACGTCATCTGTTAAAAACAATTTCCAAATCAACATGTTGAATGATTCCTCCTCTGGAATCTGTTGAAATTTACTCAGAATCAAATAAATCATGAGTGTTCAGTTATAACATAGGGTCGAGTATAACATTCGTAGCACATAATAGTTAAAATCTCTCTTTATTTATATCTATCTGCCCCCCCCTCCCTCTCTCTCTCTCTCTCCTCTCTCTCTCTCTCTCTCTCTCTCTCTCTCTCTCTCTCTCTCTCTCTCTCTCTCTCTCTCTCTCTCTCTCTCTCTCTCTCTCTCACGATCACGTGATTAATTAAACCAAGAGTAGGTGAAGACTGTAAAGGAATTATGAAATATTCTTAAACATTATCTCAGAAAATAATCTTGAAGAGGAATTTCCAACCTCTGCTGTTGGGCGTCCCCACATATTTCAAAGCAAGATATGGTAACCCTTATGGTCGATTCGAGCTTTGGTTCAACCAGTTTCAATAGACCAAAGGCCGTCTCTGTGGGTATTACAACACCTACATTTACCCTGACTTCCCACTGTGGGGTTACGAACCTGTCTAACACACAAATGAACATTCTAAAATCGAGATAGCAACAGTACACAGAGGCGAGAGAGTGCAGTTATCCAACGAATCAGTATTAATTTATTTCAGTCGTTTGCACTTCCATCTACCAAACCACAAAGAAATGAGAAAAGACCAAACAGCGAAACATTTTATTACTTACATTAAATAAGATTTGACAGCCACCAAAATTGTACAAAGAACATTTGGAAGTTCGGAAATATTATAAAGGGGGAATACTCTTGAAGAACATTATGCGTCGATGGTTCCTGTCCAAGCACAAAGAAGGAATTAAGGAATATAACCTTGGTGGGATTAATGTAAGATCAATGAACAAATTGAAGCAATATAAGAAAACTTTGAAGCTTTAAGTAAATGATGAAGTGATCAAATAAGGAAATTTAGAGATCATCCTATATTTAAGTGGCATGAAAAGCCAATTATGTGTAACTAGCTCACCACAAATATAAATTGTTTAACTTAAAAAATAATTGTTGTTTTCCAGTTATTGGGCCCATTATGTATATGAAACCTTTCTCCACTCACCTACAAGATGGGAATGGGGGTCTATATATATATAATTATATTAACTAATACTTTCACTTACTGTCTTAGAGCCACGTAGGATAACATTTTTGTTAGTTGATGAAATCTGTGTAAGACCATATAACTAGTTCCCCAAGGTTGCTACTTAGCTGGCTAACCGAACATTCGGAATCAATTCCAGAGCCCATTATGTGCCATAAAAGACTGTCGACATATATGTTAACCTACGTAACTAGGCTATCAAGACTTATATGCGTAGCTTACTAGAAAAGATTTGGTGACCTATTTTTGCTGGTTTATAAGAGGCGGAATCCCTGCAAGCTTCGGAGTAGATCGACGTAGAAGTCAGACGACAGAAGAATGAAGACTCCAGCCTCACAGAAGAAAGAAGACTTCAGCTTCTTAGAAGAAAGAAAATTTCACAACTCAAGAGGAAAGCAGTCTCGCTTCGCCGTCCCTAACTTGGGACCCCTGCCTCCTAGCCTAAGCCTGCCTGGTGCTTGGAAAGCCTCATTTACGCCGTGCAGCTGGTTTAGCCTTTCTTCCTTCTTTATTATGCACCTCATACCCATCCCGTGGCGGGGTGTAAAGGATCAGAGAGGCACATAACCGGCGTCTAGTTCGTTTAGCTTAGCAAATACCGATCTTTTGACGCAAGTTACATAATTATTAACGTTGACCAGACATTAGACACTAGAAAATGAAGGGACGAAGGCGTTTCGGTCCGTCCTGGACCATTCTCAACCGGCTTGAGAATGGTCCAGGACGGACCGAAATGTCGTCGTCCCTTCACTTTCTAGTGTGTGGTCTGGTCAACATACTTAAGCCACGTTATTGTGACTCATCGCCTGCACAATTATTAATGTTATATATACATGTACACATACTCATA
>WNGS01104685.1:2500-10000 GCA_020271785.1 Procambarus virginalis
GAGCCTTTGGGACTCACCCAGAAAATGGCGTTTCATTACATTCAACGCTGGTTTTCTGGGGGGAGCCCCTACGGCTCCCCGGAGCTACCTCACCAAAGACTACTTAGGAAAACAAGGGGACATACCCGGGAGGCGGTCGGTGAACCACTCCTCAACACGAAGTCGAGACAACAACCAAATGACCCCTCCGGAAAGCAGCAGGCACTACATTCGCCAGAAAAAGGGAGAACGGCCGCAGACAAAGAAACCTATGACCAAGATCATAGGAGCCAAGAAACCACTGCGCCTGAGAAGAGCATGTAGTTCTGCCACACGACCCCCAGAGGCCAATGCCAAAAGATAGCCGAGGCAAAGCAAACCTGGCCCCAAGGAGCCACAACCACCAAGGAGAAGAAAAACAAGAGAGCACCCTGTCCAAAGACCTGGACGGCACAGGCAGTGCAGAAACAGGCCAGAGGCGAAACAATGCACGATACAGCCTGCAAAACGGCACAGAAGGAACATCGATACCGAAAGCTAGCAGCAGAAACCAAATTGCCAGACCCAGGAACAGTCCCAAGCGCCTCTACACCTTCTGCAAGCCAATCCTATGACAGCCCCAGGAGGGAAATGAAAACGCAGGACTAAAACCAAAATGCCACAAGCGTGCAAGTCCACCACCACAAGTGCAGCCGACAGGGAAGGAACCTGCATAAGGAGCCGCCCCGCACCAACACCCCGCAGAAGGGCAGGAGCGAAGACTCATTAACCCTCAAACCGCGCATATCATATATAAATGATATCAGTGACAAAACCGAAACCGCGCACATCATTTATATATGATTTCGTGTCTAGCGCTATAATTTAAGTGCCCCGCCTGGGATAGGGGCAGCTACAGTACAGCCACGACTGATAGTTGCCGGATGCCACCTAGAAAAAAAATCCAGCCCAACATTGTTGGGTGTGAGAGCTCAGTACTGAGCAAGCCACCAAGGCTGGCGCACGCAGCACGAGCTCACAGCCCCGCTGTACAGCTTGTGACCACAGCATCGCCTACAAATGCCATAATATAAATGATACTGCTATTATTTAGCAGTGATAGTATTACTGAAGCCCCCTGACTGTGATAAAACTGACCAGGATTCTGATATCAGCGTGATTGTGGTGATTTTTAGCGCTGTGCTCGATGGAGGGAGGAGTACGGCTGTGGAGGGAGGGTTGTGGGCGTCATCTTCTGACTGTGTGTGGCCACCATTTATTGACTGCACTCACCATACCAGCTTAGTGGTTCGCTATGGTGAACACAAATGTAGATACTTATATATAACGTGTGTATAGTGTAAGATAACAGCGAGAGGAGTTGGTTGGGAGCCGCCATTTTGGTGAGGGAGGTGCGTCGTCTGCACAACTTGGCATGTTGTTTCCTGCTGGCCACTATGGTCTTTTGGCACCATACCACTTTACTTGTACAAGTATGGTGAATAAAACAGGTAGATACTTATATATAATGTGTGTATATAGCGTAATAACACCACAACCAATATTGTTGGAGGAGAAATATTAGTGCGTATGGCCTTGAGGGTGGCCGCCGATCAGCTGACTGTGGAGTAGCTACGTCTTTGTGCCTTTACTCACCATACAAGCTTAGATGTACAGTTATGGTGAACAAAATATGTAAATACGTATATATAACGTCTGTGTATAGTGAATAAATGCAAAAACAGTATTGTGGGAGGTGAATGAGGGTAAGTGAGGTGGTGTTGAGGGAGGGAGTGGCAGTGAGTGGCTCGCTGGTGTGTGGCAGCCACTCCTCGTTGCTTTTTGACTCACAAGACCAACTTAGTAGTTCGTTATGGTGAACAAAACATGCAGATACTTATATATAACCTGTGTATATAGTGTAACAACAGCAAAACTATTTGTTTATTGTTTTATGAACATAATAATTGAATCACTAATATGCACACCATAATTTTGAGTACAGCGATGGTTCACACATTTTATAATATAAATATACCACAATTCACTGTATGGAATAATATTACTGCAAAAAACTAAGAAAAAATCAATCAGAGACATTGAAATAATTAGGTAATAATATATTTGTGGCAACTGCCGCCTGACAGCTCGGGCGGAGTAGACCTCGTCTGGCAAAGGCTCTGTCAACGCCCCTTTTTTGCCACACTTCCCTACCCTATTGCGACTAAAATATGCCACCTACGATTTTTTTGTTATTTTTTCTGTGATCAGGGAACAAAAATAAACACTTCTATAAGACGAAAGAATTTTTTGGATTTTTTTTTTGTTGCGCCTGTGGGTGTGAATTCCATTTGGGCCCCTAGCGGTTTGAGGGTTAAAAGGAGCAGAATCGTCCCCAGGAAAACGAGTAGTGCCGAGACAGCGCGAAGAGGAGAGATATGCACAAAAGAACAAGAATGCCAAACATCCAGAAACTGCCGGGAAGAGGACCCACAAGCCCAGAAAGGACCGGAGGGAAACTCAACCGAATGACGACAGACGAACCAGAAAACGGGAAGGAGCTGACTTGGGTTAGAAGACACAGAATTGCTTTTTCCCGCTCTCTCTCTCATTATTCCTGCCCTTTCATTCTCCGCCGCACACGTACAATTACGTTTACAGTAGAGTGAAGGAGGAGGGGCCCACTGGGAAGTGTGTCAAGGAAAACCCAGCACAAGACGCCGCCAGAGTAGCAGGCGCCGGCCCCGTCAACGAGAGGAGCAGCAGTGTCATCGCCTGCTGCTTTCTCTCTATGGTGTGGGTGCCGGAAGCCACTGAGCGACCGGGGACAAGGAAGAAAGATGTCGGTGACAGGTGTCACGAGCCCCAACAGATGACTAATGCAGTATACGGCGCTAGGACTGTGACCTGCGCCGGTCGGACTGACTGACTGACATGTCAACGTCTCACAGTGGGTGTTGATCTCCCCTCCGTGTATCCGCTTTCTCCTTTCCCACGGCAATTGGGTGCAGCTACCAAGGCTACCCCAAAACTGTCCCAAACCTTCGAAAACAAAAGAAGTCAACAAAGAATGAAGGCACAAAAAACACCGTCGCACCCGAGACCAAAAGTCATGCAGAACCCCAAGAAGAGGGGGACATGACTAAGAAGGCCCGTCCTGGAAAAAGAGGCGAAGACTGTAGAAAAACACCCACCGACAAGACGGAAACAACGGGCACACTGGACAAGGAAAACCAAGCCCAGGGAGGGACCTACGCCCACAAAGCACGTGCGGAGCGGGGGGACGGAAAAACCCCACACCACAAAACCGCAAGCCCCGCCCAGAGGGGTAGAAAGACCCCGGCGGGGACCAACGGGGCCGAAGGCCCCTTACGTTAGCACCACCCCTGCCCCGGGAACCCACCCTGCAGGCCCCGGGGCCGAGCAGTCCCCTCAAAGCCCCAGCGTCAAGAAAAACCCTGGGGCAGCCGTGAAAAACACCAAGGAAGGGAGCCCACTAGGCTCCAGAACTTGAACGGAAACCGGAGGAAAAGCGAGGGGCGAGACGAAGACCCCAAGCTCATCCCCAACCAGCACAACGAGGCGAGGACAAGACAGAGAATCCAAGGAACCTGGAAAAACCAGGCCCCGCACAGCAAGACCGGCAAGGAAGGAGGGCCCCAGAGGGAGCACGGAAGGGCCGAAAATAATGCCACAACCAACCCCGACACGCAGCTGCAGTACCAAAACCGCAGCAAAACATCCCCACGCTCCCCGAGGAAGTGACAGTAGATAAATCGTACACGAGTGGCACACAAGGGGACACAGGCGGAAACCGAGCACCCAACCGAGCCACAGGGACGGTAGGAGAAACGTGTGTAGTGTAACAGGCAACCGAAGGAACACATTAGGCAGCCCAACATGGGCTGATCCCATACACAGCCCCAAGAGCAGAGACGAGAGCGCCCATGAAGTACAGAATCCGCTCAACAGGCAAACGACAGGGGAGAGGCAGAACTAAAGAGCCAGAACCCAACCCTGCAAGCACACAACACCCTCGACACAGGAAACGTACCACCAAACAGGCACCCCCACCGTTGCACCGTGGAACAAGGTGGAGGCGGGGCCCCGAACTAAAGCCAGGTTAGACAAGCATAGGAGAGGGGCAGGAGTACAGGCAGGAGTCGCCTCGAAAGGGCCAAGAGGCCACCCGCAGACACCCGTGAACCGAGGAAGGAATCAGGTGGAGAGAACAAGAGCAGCCCAATATGGGCTAATAGCCCTGCAGCAGGCACCTCGGGTGATACGGACCACTGTCACAAGTATGTACGTACACCCATGCCTACGTCCAAAAACAGTGTCAGGACGAAGGAAACGCCAAACCGCACCAACTCACCTGCAGAACATAGGCGCTGAAAGGCCATGACGCAAACTTTCGAATCCGTAGCCGCCGGAGGCGGCCAGGGTGCCCTTGCTGGAGAGGAGGGGAGCGGCGAAGGAGGCTCCCCACCTTAGAACGCAGGGAAAAACCTCGTGACTTCCCCAGAGCGGGGAAGTGGGCACGTATGGGGATATGATCACCCCATTTAAAATTCGGAAGGGAATTGAGAGGGTAGATAAAGACAGACTATGTAACACAAGGGGCACACGCACAAGAGGATACAGGTGGAAACTGAGTGCCCAAATGAGCCACAAAGATAGTAGAAAGAACTGTTTTAGTGTCAGAGTGGTTGACAAATGGAATGCATTAGGAAGTAATGTGGTGGAGGCTGACTCCATACTCAGATTCAAGTGTAGATATGATAAAGAGCCCAATAGGCTCAGTAATCTGTACACCTGTTGATTGACGGTTGAGAGGCGGGACCAAAGAGCCAGAGCTCAACCCCCGCAACACAACTAGGTGAGTACAGCAGCACCCCAGACAACCCCCAAGCAACGGGGCACGGAGAGGATGAAGAAAAGAGCGAGAGGCGAAGCCCCCGAGAGAAATGGATGCACAACACGTGTGCACACCGCCCGGAACCAAAACAAACTCACGGCGCATGCGCAGGACGCGAAAGAAAAGTAGCCCAACAGGGCGAGAAGTAGCCCAAAACTGCTACAAGTAGCGGGACACGCAGGAGGTAAGCCGCAAAGGCCAACGGCACCGCAGACGAAGAGATGCGGTTAGCCGAAAAACTCCGGAAGACGGAACCGAAGGAACCACAGGGACACGGAACCGAACCCGGGGAGGAGCAGAACCCAAGCCCAAATCGTACGCAGAGGGGGGAAAGAAAAACCCCACTCCTCGCAACAGTAAGCCCCGCTCAGAAGGACGGAATCCAGGCGGGGCGCAATGGAGCACAAAGCCCCCCAAGGCCGCTCCTCCCCAACCCCAGGAGCCTCTACACCAGGCCCCGGGGCCGAGTCGACCTCCAAAGCCCCGGCCCCACAAGAAAAAGCCGGGGCAGCCGAGAGAGCTGGAAGAGAAGGGGCCCACTGGTCAGACCCGGAGCATCGGCAGGAGGAACAGACTCGAATGCCTCCGCAGCTACCCCGGACGGGGCAACCCCCGAAACTGCCAAAGTCTCAGAACCTAGAACCCCGCCCCGACCCCGAAGCCTACAGATGCGTAGGGGCCGGAAGCAGGAGGGGGAAAATCAAGGGGTGTGGAAGAACCAAGGCCGAAGCGACCAAAACCCCCAAGTGTGTCCCTACACAAGCGGGGCAGCATCGGGGCGTCCGGGGAAGCGACAAACCCGAGCGCATTGCAACAACCTACCCTGCAACGCGCGAGCTGCCTGCACCCACGGGAATTCATCAGCAGACTGGGTGAATGGATTCACGAACAAGCAACAAAGCTCGCAGGACTCGGGGTCGAATGTGTCACCGACCCAACAGGCAGCATGACGGAGGCAAAAACAAGGAGTCACCCCGAGACAAAGGGACAGAGCAACCCTCAACTCGCACAAAGCGAGAGGGGATGCAAGGGTCTCCACAATCGGACCCGAGAGCCCCCGGCGGGGTTTCCCAGGGCCCTTAGACTGGGTCTGCTAAGGGTTATCCCAGGCAGGGCACTGCTAACCGGCGCCCCAAACTACCAAGCAAACTGCTAAAGCTGAACCCACGGGACGTGTCCACCCGTGAGGGCGAAGCAGGGGGTGCCACCACACAAACGAACCTAATATAAGGTGGGGGGGGGAACAAGACAGACCCCCCTACCAGGCAAAAACAAATATAAAAGAAAAACCACACAAGTGGACAACGTACCCAGAGGGAACAGAGCCGGCCGCTGTTATAGGTGAAAACTAGCTACGCAGTGCCCTGCGCCCCACCAGTGTTACAACTACCACTTACCCCAAGGTAAACAAGGGAGGAAAACTCCCAAACACTCGGGGCGGCCAAACGCCAAGCAGCGAAAAGCCAACAGAGGTAGACCCAAGGTGACTTGTGGAAGGCAACCCCAAGCCCCAAGGGCGGTACTTACAGGGCACTCACGGAAGGTGACCCTAAGCACATGCAGCCCGAGTACCTGAGAATACTACTCCCAGCTCACACGATCACCGTAAGAGCAGCACTGCAAACAAGTCACAGCACAGAAACAAGACCGGAGCTGGAGCCACACGACCGTGCATTATCCCATCAGCCGAGGAACTGGGGTGGGGATAGCCGGCGCGGGGGTCTGGGGCTCCCCTTCCCCCTCCCGGGGAGGGGGGAGCTGCACAGACATGCGGCGCGGCTCGTGTGACGTCATGCTTGTTAGTTCGTTTTCCTGGGGGAGTTCTGTCCACTCGTTTGTCAATTTTTGTTGTTAACCAGAATAGGGTTTGTTTTGTGGCGCCCGTGCCTCTCTGAGGGTGCCAGGTTCTGGCTCGTGGTCCCTGGTAGGCCTAGAACTCCACCCACATTGACTGATGCAAAATAGTTAGGGTATCCATATCAGCCATGGATAGCTCCTGGGAGCCGTAGGGGCTCCCCCCAGAAAAGATAATTCATTACATATTACCACGGCTGATAAGTCAAATGCAGTAGTTATTATGAATAAGGATGACTATGTTCGAAAAATGGAGTTACTTTTGGAAGATAGGGATACTTACCTATTGGTTAACAGAGATCCTACTGAAAAAGTGATCGCACATTTTAACAAAACTCTCAAAACTTTGTGCAAAGGCGATAAAGAGTTGATTTCTAGGCTAACAAGTCGATCTCCCTCTCTACCATATATGTATGGTCTTATAAAAACCCATAAACCTCATAATCCAGTTAGACCGATTATTAGTTCAGTTGGTTCGGCGGCTTATAAACTTTCTAAGTAGTTGGTTAAAGTTTTGTCCCCTATTGTTGGTACTCTTTCTAACTCGCACTTAACTAACAATGTAGACTTAATTAATAAGCTATCCACACTAAATTTGAATTTTGATTTTAAACTTTTAAGTTTTGACGTGACTGCTTTATTCACTAAAGTACCTGTTGATGATTTGTTAGAATACCTACGTGAGGAACTGCCTAAATATAATTTGAGCTTGCAGACCAATAATGTGTTGGAACTTATCAAATTATGTATACAAGACAATTATTTCAGTT
>WNGS01104696.1:0-13480 GCA_020271785.1 Procambarus virginalis
ACGTCATAGCTGTTATTCTCCATGCGCCGGTTGAGGTTGACCCCAGAGGTCAGACGCTGCTGGCGTCTCCCCTCGGTCCCACGGTGCACCACCGATGTACTCATTGACCCTTTGGTGGCAAGTATGATTAACTCCCTGTACTATTTTCTGCCTGGACATACGGCGGCCTCCGTATTATGAGAGTGTTCCTTGTTAAGTGGGCATTCTGGAGGTACCCAACATGCTAGGTCACTATCCAGGATTAAGAGAGATAGGCTTTGTGCACGAAGATCAGTACACTGTGCACTGCAATGAGCCATTCAAGTCAGCTGTGGGAGAATCTTGGGAGACATACTCCCACAATATACAATTAGGTACATTGGGATTGTGAGGATACATAGCATAGTAATTACATTCTTGTAAAGCCACTAGTACGCCAGCGTTTCGGGCAGACAAAATTGATATGTTTGTCCTGTACACCGCCCCCCCATCCAGTGGGCAGCGGTGGATAGGTAACAATCACTCTTAGCTACTACCTACAGTTAGCAAACTGGGGATATTTGGCTAAAATTTCTAGTAGCAGATCATTTTGATTTAAATATTTACTCATTGCTGGAACATTGGTTATAGAATTGTCTCTGAATTCACGTATCTTTTCGCACTCCAACACATAGTGACGGAGGGTGTGCGAATAATTTTGTTGACAAAGTTTACATTTGGTCAGGTCTACATCAGCAGATAATGAGAATTCCCAGAGATACTTGTAACCGAGTCTAAGCCGAGCAGTAGTAACATCTAGAAGTCTGCTGATTTTATTGGATGAACCATAGATGTGTGGCTCCTCTTGCATGATAGTACGATGACAGATGGAATTACTGGTGTCAATTTCACTTTGCCTCAGATCTGCAAGATTTTGTTGAAGTTCTTGGTGTACTGATGCTCTCAGATTGCTCATTGACAATCCAAGGTTAAACTAAACGTCTCCTTTAAAGGCAGATTCTTTGGCTAACTCGTCAACTCTATCATGCATTCGGAGGCCAACATGAGATGGAGACCAAATGAAATGGACTCTGTTACCATATTATTAAGTTTGCTGTATTTGTGTCTAGCTTCGAACACGAGCATGTTACAGTTATGTCTTAAAACGTTGAGAGCATTTAAGGATAATAAAGAGTCACTTACAATTTATGTATAAAGTTTGGAGACTTGTACACATTTCAGTGCAAGGAGCAAGGCGAATAGTTCGGACTGAAGGGTAGAGGCCCATTTGTTTATATGGACTCCCCACCCAAAATATAAGCCGTCACCCATTGTCAGGACAACTGCACTTCCAGCTGCACCTGTGGGGCTGTGGAGGGAACCATCAGTGTATATGATTTGAGAGAGAGAATGCTCTGTGGAGAGAGAATCAATAAGGCTTTGAGGCGTTGAGCTTTGCCTTAATATATACATGTTGGGAATATACGTTTTGTTGTGATGACGTCACGGAATCTCCCATTTTCCAAAAATTCTTAATAGGTAACTATAGTATGTTAACATATGTATCGGATTTCCGACATAATTCCTAGGGGGCGAAATATGGGTCGAAGTCCCAGTAAGGACTGCAATCACTTTATTCCTCTCCCTCAGAATTATAGAGTTGCATTTATTTGAGCTTGCACTGTCGTACAGCAGTACTTTCTAGACATATGTATCGTACTGGTGCTGTGGGTGAGGGAAGTCGTTGAGCGTCTCTTTTCCTGCCAGTTCTAAAGGAACTAATTTCTCTAATGTTTTGAAAGTAGTGATGCCTTGGCATTTTACTTTCACTATTCTCAAGATGCCCTTAGGGTCTGGATGAACAGAGACTATTTGGCCTATTGGCCACTCTGAGGGTGGCCCATCGCTGTCCACCAGAACTATGTCACCAGGGTTCAAGTTAATTCTGTTGTAGGAGTAGTTTGCCCTGTAGTGATAATCCCTCAGAGCATTAAGGTATTCTCGGGGTCCATACTTCATTCCACCGACTTATCACTCGTGAAAGATGTTTGAAACGTTGAACCAAGTCACTCTCTCGGACATATGAAGGATCTTCTGGTTCCTCATTCATAAGGGACACTAGAGGTCTTAGAGGTCCCCCCCCCCTACATCAAATGAGCTGGACTTAATGGTTCACATTGTGAAACATCATCAGAGAGGTAGGTAGGTGGTCAGTTGTTAACTCGAGCTTCTATTTCTGTGACAACGGTTCGGAGCTCCTTCAGGTCAATCTTTCGGTGGTGTAGGGTTTTTCGAAAAGAACGTTTCACTGTACCAACCATGCATTCATAGAAATCTCCTTGCCTTGGTGCTCTTGGAGGTATGAATTTCCAGTGGCACTGCCGTTGATTTAGGGCAGTGCATACCATTGGGTGATTCAAGACTTCCCTCAGACATGCTTCCCCTGCCAATAAGTTGGACCTACTTCTGAGAACATTAACGGACAGGATCTATGTGAAGCCAACCTGCGGAAAGCCTATAAGAATGCCTCGGCACTCATATCGGGAGTCACTTCTAGATATACTCCCCTTGTTGTGGCACAGGTGAATAGGCAGATATATGCCTTCATGTGGGATTTTGTCCTTGGTGCCTGTTAGTGTTAGTGCTCCTGTGAAATCTACGCCTGTGGTCTCAAAGGGACGAATATGTACAACTCGTTCCTTTGGAAGTGGAGGAGGGCCCGGATAAGGACACACTCTGGCATCGTATCTCCGGCATATTACACAGGATTTAATTATGGATTTTACAGTCAGCCAACCTTGGGGTAGCCAGTACTGTTGTCCTAAGTCTGTGAGGGTATCTAATACCTCTCCATGCAGAGTATTGTGTTTGTGTTTATGTAACACAATTAGCTTACTTATTATGTGGTGACGAGGAAGAAATATTAGATTTTTTGCTTCTAGATCTATGACCATATGTTGCAAGCGTCCTCCTCACTTTATTAAGTTATAATTGTTTGTGTCTATCCAGAGACCCAGATCATTCTCAAGTTTCTTAGGGACGTTGTCAAATTCCATCCCGAATGTATCTGTTTAGGCTCTTTTGACCCAGTACCTTAAGGGACTAGGGAATTGATGCTTGATTTCTATTTTCTTAAGAAAATCAAACACCACTTGAGTGACTCCGTTTAGTTTATTCTGTTCAGAGTACCGATTAGGACCAATTACCAAAGTCCGAGGTGGTTCTGGATTCTCAGTGGGAACAGTAACATTGGTCACAATGACTTGTGGCTTTTGTCCACTGGTCGCTGACTAGCCACTGAGTTCCATTGAACCACATCTCTGTTTTGGTTAATTGCCATAAAGTCAGGCCTTGAAATAGATAGTCAGCAGGATTCACCTTGGTGGATACATATCTCAGTTTGTACCCTGCTGATAACTCTCGTATTTCCTTAACACGGTTACTCACGTAAGGATTTTTACTTTTATTGTTTCTCACCCACTGTAGCACTGCCTCGTTATCTGACCACACCACTGTTTCTTCAAAGTGGATGTTGCTTAAGGCCTTGATCAGATAATAAGCCAATCTTACTCCTAACAGTAGGGCTGTTAACTCCAGTTGAGGCAATGGTCGTTTCTTTAACAGTGCCACCCTGACTTTGATGCGAGTAAATTGGCTTGCCCATCTGATACCAGGTAAGCTACTGTGACATAGGCCTTTCGTGAGGCATCACAGAACACATGTAGCTTAATTATTTTTTAATTTGATAGTCCCAATGGGTCCAAGGGTTTGCTGACTTGTGATGGTAGTTTTCTCATTGTTACATTGGTGGTATCTGGTTCCACTGATTTTATTGTTAACTGATCTGCAGTTGTATCCCATTCAATGCCTAGTACCTTTGTCTTCTGGGGTACCTTGTTGTCTGGAAATTCTGTTTTGATCAGTTGATTTAATTTGGTATTGTTGGAGACCCACGACTGGAGAGGCATATTTGATTCCAATAATTCTTGATTGGTCTCGTGTTATATGTTCAGCAGATTACTTTCACCGCTATTTGTTCTTTGGAAATTTTCCACATACAGGTTGTTGCTAATTTCAGTTTTATGTGGGCTATTAGAATTCTTCACGTGTATATCTAAGGTAGCTTGAAGCAGAAACAATGAAGAAGTTGCACCAAACAAAACTGGCGCAAACCTGTAGGTGATTAATTCACTGTTTGGATCATTATGATCCTTGATCCATAGGAATTTGGTGTAGTTACGGTCTTCTTCTTGGAGACCGACCCTAAGGAATGCCTTATTGATGTCGGCCGTGTATGTATATGTCCCGATGTGGAACTTTACCAGCACGTCGTATAGCCTTTTTGTCAGGCTATGGCCAGTTTGAAGGCAGTCATTCAATGAAACACTATTTTGCTTAGTCTTGGCACTGCAGGTAAATACTATCCTTATTGTGGTAGTAGCTGAATTTTTCAGTACCGGGTGGTGCGGCAGGTTGTGTCCATCATTAGGATAATTATTTGTTACAACCTCGATAAATTTGTTATCGAGTTATTGTTGGATTGTATCATGGTACAATTTCAAGATCTCAGATCTATGTGATGCACTCACATAGACATCATTTCAAGATGTGTATGTGAGCGCATCACCAGGGACCTTATTTTTTTTTAAGGTCGCATCACCTGCAACCTTAAACAACTTTCATACTCTGTTCCAGAGAAAGTTGGTAAACTAACTGATTGTAGTTTGACTTCTGGTTGTGACTGGTTATGGGAAGCTGTGGTTGTAATGTTTGTTGTTGCCTTGCAATGAGTTATTACATTGACAATGTGTTGTAACTTAATTTGAATGGTATCTTTATAATCTGCCTGATCTTGTATGATAGCCTCTAGTGTTGCATCAATTTTTGTAGTGTCAGTAAGAACAGCCACATATTTTTCTATTTGGCTTCTTGCTTGGTCAAATTTTTTTTCTTGGCAACCTTATGATAGGCCTCCAGTTTAACATGATTAGCTGGAGTTTGTTTACACAGAGCCTCGAATTTATTGATCTGTCTGGTTTAATGGCCTGTAACAGCTGCGATTGCCGGAAATCCGACACACTTTAACATGTTACCCTTTAAGAATTTAAAGAATGGGTGATTTCGTGACGTTATCACACAAAATGTAAATATCTCATTTCTTTTAAAACTTCAGTCTGGTGTCTATACTTAATAAAATATTATTCACTAGGACTGAATATAATTAAATGCACCAGAATATAGCTTCACTCCCTATTCCTTAAGACATAAATAGAACCAGTAAACATTACTGGACGCCACACGACAGCTGAGCGCTAGTCACGTACACACAGAACTTGTAAACAGACCTCACGAAACAGCAAGGGCTCCATTAGCAAGCACAACTCGTCATAGACTCCCAAATTATGTGTCAACCAACCGAGTAACTGCTTTTTGACCCTTACAGCAAAGAGAAGAGCTAAGTATCCGACTCCCTAATATCTTTTATTATTAGTGATCACTATAAATATAAGATAGCGGGCCGGTTATTAGCAGACAAAAATCACAAACACAGTGTTTATTCAACTACACACACACACTAAATATTTCATGTCACACCTGTAATTTATATGTTAATGAGCAGTTCTTACAGCCTTAACTTTTTACAGGTAATACGTGATTTGGAGTAACTGAAAAGGCTGAGCTGGCCCCCACAAACAGTGAAGTTTATTGCTACCTGGACTGTACAGTAGTGCCACTGATCTAGCTGCCATTACGTGGCACTGAGGCACATGTACCACACCCTAAGCTGATGGAGGAAACATAGCCAGTCTAATTAGGCCATATCAACCAATCAGCTAAGGCTTTATATTTTATTAATACAGTAGATAATTGTTGTAATATTAATATTAGTAGAGTAGACCGCCATGTTTGGAATAATTTATATTTAGCAAAAGGCAAACAATTTGTAGTTTATCCTGTATCTACTTATAGTGGTATAAGCTACAATTGTCCCTCCAACTATGTGCAGATAAGATTCTGTCAGGCTGAACTAAAATATACAGTCCACTAAGCACCATAATAATGTAACACTGTAAAGGTATTTGGTTTATTTTTATTTAATACATACATGGAGATATATGAGTCACAGACAAGGATTTGACAGACGCCAACTTGTCTGGCCTAGATCTCACACCTCTAAGTGTTAATTGACAACCAAGTGACCTGAGGTCAGCCAGGCGAATCTCACCTGGCTCTCGCTAATCTTATAATTGAGCCGGGTAGCCTTCAAACATGCCGACGTTTAAGGAGTGGCTTGGTAGAGTGCCGGAGGCTATCTAACTTGTGGGTGGAGTTAGCTACCAGGTTTCCCAATATATACTCGGGGAGCTATCGATAGGAGGACAGGAGAAGGACAGAAGAAGCAGAGCAATAGACAGAAGAACAGCCAGCAGTGGCCATCCGTCCACACAGGCGGTCAGCCGGTGGGGCGGGACAGTCTCTGTCAACTACAGACCTCCCCCCCCCCCTCTCTATTCCATGGAAACTCAAGACACTTGGTGAGTTGAACATTAAGGTGACTTAGTCGTGGTTACAGGTGTTGTGTGATTTAAAGGGGCAGACAGTTGTAGGGTTCTCAAATTCTTGGATGATGACTCACTTTGAACTATTAAGCTTGACCATTTATACTTGCTTAAATTATTGATACTCAGTATGTGAAACATAATTGAAAGTTATTATTTAAACTGTGTTTAACTTTGTTCCCTAGAGATTTTGGAGTTGAGCTAAGAAAGTCTCTGCGGTTACTGGTTCCATGATTTTAATGAATACATGATAAAGATGGAACATACTAACAAATACCTAATGATAACATCTTTTCTGAATATTGAGATTAATGAGTATATGTTCAGAGTTGAAACATGGTGATAACGAATATTGAGATACAGACAAGTTCCATTCCTTGTCTTGTATGTAGATGATCTAGAATGGATGGTGGCAGCATTTTCTATTTTCTATTTTCTATTTCTTCTCTACAATCTTTTTCTACTATCTACTCTTCTACTGCTACTATCTACTTTTCTACTTCTACTATCTACCCTTCTACGCTTCTACTTCTCATACTCACTTCCTACTTACTCCCAATTTAATACCCCCCCCCCCCCGTTACAATGATGGCAGCGGTGTTGAACAATGTTAATGTGGCAGGTGTTAATTTAACATTGTTCAGTCCCCGTGTCCTTTTGCGCTCAGGCGCTATCAGGGATATATTGACAGGCGTTTAAGATTCGCGAGTCAGCAAGTTTTTTTCAGGTTAGGAGATAGTGATTTTCTGGCGATGTGTTCTTGTGATTTTGTGAGTTTTGTGGAGTTCAGGGAATGTTCATCAGAACTTGCGTGTGTAGTGATTTATGGTAGTGATAATATTTGGCGATTTGGGAACTTTAGCGGTTGGTGGGGGTGCAGGTCAGCTGAGTGTGACAGGTGACCCGCATGTCCATGGGGACACCCAGCCTCCGTTGGTCCCCAGGTCAGTTGGGAGTGGCAGTGTATTTCTTAAGTAGTTTTAAGTGGTGGTTCTGCTCAGATTATTGCGATCAACTGTTTTTACTCCATTTGAACGCAATAACCCGAGGTGTACTGGTATTGTACAGCATACTAGGGGAGGCTAGTATGTCAGTAGACTCACGTCTAGGGACGCCTGGCGTTTGAAGTCTGGTCACAGGGAGTGGCAAAAGTTTGAGTTGTGGACCCGCAGAGAAGCGAGGGAAACACTCGAGTCACGTAGGTGACTGTAGGATAAGGTGGGAGTAACGGTTAATTAAGTACTTAAATTAGAACGGTACAGTTAAGTTAGGCTAGTGTTTGGTCTCTATTAGTATTGATATTTTTGTGGAGATTCGTTTAGTGACAAGTTAAAAGTAGTGACGATCTTATTCTCTCTTCTCTAACTTTACTCTGTTACTGTTTTTGTTCCACCAAGTCAGTATCATTCAGTGTTAATTGGATTATTAAAATTTAAGTGTAGTTGTTGCCAGGAGGAGAACCTTATGTCTAGACTGTGTGAACCCTATACACCACAGGGTCACACAGCAGCTTGGAACACGGTATTGTCGCCTTTATGTTCATTCACAGGTGGGAGCGAGGAGAGAGGCGCGCACACCCAGGAGAGGGAGACGGCTGCTTGTACCACACTCAGGGGCGTTTATCACCACCACCGCGACGACCAGCCCTTACCTGGAGGTCATGAGTCCACTACCACCACCATCACCCCAGGGACCCCCAATGCAGCCCTCTCGGTCGGTCAACATTGGATTCCAGGGGACCCCAGGACGGACGGACCCCAGTGGACCCCAGGACGGACGGACCCCCAGTGGACCCNTACTCTTAAACTGGTTGAGAGAGGTACAGCCTTTGACATATTAGGAGGTCATTCCACATTCTGGGTCCCTTGAGTTGTAGAGCATTTCTAGTTTGGTAAGTCGTACTCTTGGAATATCAAATAGGTATTGTTTTCTGGTGTGGTGCTCATGGGTTCTGTTACAACCTTCTAAGAAGCTTTGAAGGTCAGGATTGACATTGCAGCTCAGAGTTTTAAATATATAGAGTACGCATGACAGGATGAGCAGTGACTTAATATCTAACATATTCAAAGATTGAGTAAGGGTACCGAGTGCTGTCTGGGGCCAGAGTTAGATATTGTTCTAATAGCAGCTTTGTGTCGAGTAATTAGAGGACGTAAATGATTTGGGTAGTAGAACCCCAAGCACAAATACCATAATTGAGGTAAGGATAGATGAGGGAGTAATAGAGCGTCACCAGGGCAGGGCGGGTACATAATACTGATCTTAGAATGTCAACAGTTTTAGAAACTTTTTTGATATATTTAGAATGTGTCCCTGGAAATTCAGCTTGTTATCAATGAAACACCAAGGAATTTGCCATCTACTCTGTTACTAATTTGGATATTGTTTATTCTTAGATTAATTTGATTTGAGGATTTATTACCAAAAAGGATATAGAAAGTTTTGTCAATGTTAAGGTGAGTTTGTTAGCAGTTAGCCAAAGATAGACTTTATTTAGTTCAGTATTCTCTGTGACATTTAGAACAAGAGGGTCAGGACTGGAGAAAACAAAGGTTGTGTCGTCAGTAAATAGAATTGGTTTGAGGTGTTGAGAGGCATGTGGAAGGTCATTGATGAATATGAGAAAGGAAAGGGCCAAGTAGGCTGCCTTGAGGAAACCAATGTTGATGGGTAGGGTTGGAGAAACGGAATTATTCACAGAAACATACTGGGGCCTGTCAGTAAGGTAAGACTGAAGATATTGGAGGAAGTGACCTCTGACTCCATAATGATGTAATTTAAGAAGAAGGTTTTAGTGGGACAGTGTCAAAAGCCTTACGTAGGTTAACAAATAACCCAACAGGGAACTCATTTTTATCAAGAGCTGCATGTATCAAGTTAATTATACTAGTAAGTGCATCGTTAGTGCTCTTTTGGGTCTGAAGCCATATTGGCAAGAGCTATGTATATTGTGTTTGGCTAGATAAGAGTAAAGCTGCTTGCAGATTAGTCTTTTAAATATTTTTGACAAGTTTGGAAGAATTTATATAGGTCTGAAGTTGTTGGCATCAGTGAGATCACCACATTTGTGGACTGGGGTTACTCTCTCTTTTTTTAGAATATCTGGAAAGGTTTGGAGTTCAAGTGACGTGTTGTAGAGCAATGCAATGGCAGGAGTTAAAAATCTGGAGGCTTTTTTGTAAATTAGAGTTGGTATCTCAGCAAGGGCATTAGACTTTGTTTTAAAGGAAAGAATTATCTCATTAACATCAGTGGAGTTAGGAGGCATTAGGTACAAAGACTCTGGATGGTTACCTGTAAGGTAGTCCTTGACATTAGTACCGGAGGATGGAATATCATTAGCAAGGGATGTCCCAATGGATGAGAAAAACCTATTGAATTCAATAGCAGTATCAGAGGCTGAAAGCAAACCGTCGATATTGGATAGGAGTACTGGTTTTTTATTTAAACAAAATTTTGATCCCAATATTTTGCAAATAGTGCTCCATGTTTTCCTAATGATGCCCTTTATTTGGGTGAATTTATTTTCGTAGTATTTTTTTTTTTTTTGGCTCTCCTAATTATTTTAGACAGCATTGATGAGTAAATCTGAAAGTTCTTTGGAGACGACTCCTAACCTACACTTCTTGTTAAGGTCTTTTTTTATTAATTGATTTAAGTATCCTCTTTGTAAGCCATAGATTGTTTAGCCTTTTATTTGTGACTTGTTTCGTTAGCATAGGACAGTGGGTGTTATAAAGGCTGAGAGTTTCTGAAGAAATGTTTGAACTGTTAGGTTGACGTTCTCTATGTTACCTAATTTGGTCTCCTAGTTCATATTAGCAGCAGCAGCAATAAAACTGCCTATAGAAGTTTCGTTGTGTAGCCTAAAACTTATCTTCCTTGTATCTCGAGGTTGTTTGTTAATGTTGGTTAGGAGAAATGTGGGGTAATGGTCTGTGATTCTGTCAATGATTATCCCTGAAGTAAGTGGAGAGGTTATGTTGGTCCCGATGTGGTCAATAGCCGTGGCAGTACTATCAGTGATTCTAGTAGGTCTGGTGATTAAGGGTATGAGGAAGCAGGAATTCATACAGTTGAGGAAACTAGCATTGTTACCACATCGACGAGTCTTCCCCATTTACCTGCCTACATTTATCCTGCTACCATGCATGCCAAAACCAAGCCCAGTAAGGCCACTAAGAAAGACAGTACACCTATCAGGAATAACCCAACTAGCCAGGCTAGCAACAGGTATAGTGCGGTTGTCTCCCCCTCGGGAGGCACCCGGGAGAGGGGGAGGGGATTCCGACTCTCCCCCTCCGCAACAAAAACAAACCATCACAGCTGGGTGGAGCGACGTCATCGGCGTCTCCGACACGGGCCATGCAACAATTATGTAACCATATGTAGCAACTTAAACGACCTGCCACAACTTGTGGTATACCATGCAGGTACACTTGTGGCAAAGTCACACACAGGTTACTTAGGCGGCGGCACTGCCTTAGTTCACTCTAAGTCACTCACAACGATCTTTGTCACCAGGGGTTACCTGATACCAGTCTGTTTCGCTCTGGAGATTTGTCACTTTAGACTTCTGAACAATATACTCACTCGTGATTCTGGGCAAGTGTGGTATATCGCAAAGACGCTGAGTTAACTTGGCGGTGAGGAATAGACGGTGTTCAGTCTATTGGCTGATAGACTGTACGACACGTCCTATTAGCAAGAGATCCCTCACAAGAATGAATTTTGTCTGAAGCTCAGGGCATCTCGTGGGCACACACAAAAGAGTTACAATTTGACCAATAGCATTGAAGCAAATGAGCGGGAACCAATCATATTAGCTCGTTTGATGAGCAGTAGCAGGAGTGACGTCATGAACACGTCATAGCTGTTATTCTCCATGCGCCGGTTGAGGTTGACCCCAGAGGTCAGACGCTGCTGGCGTCTCCCCTCGGTCCCACGGTGCACCACCGATGTACTCATTGACCCTTTGGTGTCAAGTATGATTAATTCCCTGTATCTATTTTCTGCCTGGACATACGGTAGCCTCCGTATTATGAGAGTGTTCCTTGTTAAGTGGGCATTCTGGAGGTACCCAACATGCTAGATCACTATCCAGGATTAAGAGAGATAGGCTTTGTGCACGAAGATCAGTGCACTGTGTACTGCAATGAGCCATTCAAGTCAGCTGTGGGAGAATCTTGGGAGACATACTCCCACATCACCCCCCAACAAAGATCGAGCTCCACATGTTGTGCTCGTTCAAACCTCACACCGCTGACGGGCATGTGCAATAACTGAGTGCCTGTTGCTCGGCCGGGTCCAGCGGACCCCGTTTTTTATACTGTTAGGCGAGGCGGGTCCTCGTCTAGACTATTCTCTTCTGATAAGTGAGGAATTTCTTCAGTCACCGGCCACATGTGGCTATCTGTTCAGGTCTTGAGCAGGCACTGTGGTCGGACATAGCTCCAGGTCTGGGTCGGCTCAACGCCTCGAAACCCTGAGTGGCACTAGTCTGTCCACTGCCTCTCTCCACCTGTGTCAAGCCTGAAACATCAGAGACACACTGGGAACCAGTGTCCAGTGATTCGTGTCGCATTTCCTCGCTCCTGTCTTCCTCGTTCGACGTCTCGTTAATCACCCCTGACCTACTCAACTTGTCAGCACCTACATTGTCGGCTCCCTTTATGTAAACCACGCGGAATGTGAACTGTTGAAGGAACAACACCCAGTGCATTATTCTAGGGTTTGCGTTTTTAAGCGTACCGATGTGGCTGTGGGGTTGGTGATCTACTTGAAACGCGCTTACCGTAGAGATACTGGTAGAATTTCCTTACTCCCACAACAGCAGCAAGGAGTTCCCTTTCTACAGTGGAGTACTGTACTTCTGCTCAGCATTGCTCAATTTACGACTAGAGTACGCAACTGGCAAGATTTCACCGTCGTACTCTTGCATGAGTACAGCACCAATACCTGTATTTGAGGCATCTGTGCGAAGGATGTACTCCCTGGTAGAATCTGGTAGTCTAAGGATGGGTGCTTCAGTCAGTTTCTTCTTGAGCGTCGAGAATGCTGAGTTCTCCATTTCTGTCCAACGTACTCTAACAGTGCATTCTTCTTGGTGAGATTAGTTAGCGGAGTTGCTATAGACGTGAAATTGGGAATGAAAGTTCTGTAGTACCCTGCAAGTCCCAGGAATGACTTAACCTGAGTCTTGGTGGTGGGTGGAGCGGCTTCACTGATCTTGGTGATCTTTTCAGGCAGCGGCTTGGTGAACCCTCCTCCTATCACGTGACCAAGGTACCTGACCACCTTGCACCCCAACTCACACTTAGTGGGTTTTGCATCCATACCTACTTCTGTAGTCTTGTGAACACCTGCCTAGCAAGGTCAGATGTTCTTCCCACGTAGCAGAGTGGATGAGCACATCGTCCACGAACACCTCTACTCCAGTAATTCCCCCCAAGACCTTGCGCATAGTTCTGTTGAACACGGCTGGAGCGTTCACCAGTCCAAACGGAAGAACTGTGAACTGGAAGAGACCTTCGCTTGTCATGAAGGCAGTGCAGCGCTTACTGTCTTCATGTAATGGAATCTGCCAAATCCCTTTGTCAGATCAAGCTTGGGAGAATAGCAACTGGAAGCTAACCTCGAGAAGATCTCATTTTGATTGAACATCGGTTCAGCACAAACTCTATGATGGAGTTCAACTTCCTGAAGTCGAGGCAGATGCGCACACCTCCCCAAGGCTTCTTCGCTAACACCATCGGGCTTGAGTACGGTGTGGTTGACTTCTCTATTACCTCCTGCATTATCATAGATGCCAGTTCTTCTCTCACCTGTGTTACAAGTGATGAGAAACAGGATATGGTTTTGTTCGTACCGGTTGCTGCTCTAGCAAAGGTATGCGGTAACCCTCTACTTTTGCTACTTAGTGACGTCAGGAGTACCTCTTTGTACTCTGCTACCAGTCGAGT
>WNGS01104706.1:0-11999 GCA_020271785.1 Procambarus virginalis
GATTTATTAAAGATCATTGTCATGGGCACGCTGAGGGCCTGCGCTGCCTCGTTTAGTATCTTCGTAATACTTTGTCTGCTCCAACCGCTTTACTTGCATCCAGTGTGGTCACGTTTCAGTACCTCCTCTGCTGTCCCCTCTGTATCTGATAGTCTTCCGTCTGGGACTCTAGGGTAATCTCTTCCAACAATGCGAGCTGCTCAGCTCTGTTGAAACACTCCATGGAAAACTCATCTAGGTGTATCCTCACCTAGTTGTGTTTGCGGGGTTGAGCTCTAACTCTTTGGTCCCGCCGTCTCAACCGTCATCAAACGTGGTGTACAGATTCCTGAGCCTACTGGGCATTATCATATCTACATTTGAAACGTGTGGTATGGAGTCAGCCTCCACCACATCCACTACCTAGTGGCATCATTTATTAACTACTCTGATACTGAAGAACTTCTTTCTAACCGTCTCTGTGGCTCATCTGGTACTAAGTTTCCACCTGTGTTCACTTGTTCGTGTCCCCTCCCGTACTGAAGAGTTTGTCTTTGTCCACCATGTCAATTCCCTGAGATCTTTGTAGGTGGTTATCATGTCTCCACTTACTCTCCTGTTTTCCACGGATGATAAGGTGTGGGTTTGTGTGTATGTGGTGGATGTGTGTATGTTGTGTGTGTGTGGTGTGTGTGTGTGTCGTGTGTGTGTTGTGTGTGTGTGTGTGTGTGTGGGTGTGTGTGTGTTTGTGGGTGTTATTAACACTAGGGTGATTCGGCGGGGTTGAGCCTTTGCTACTCGGCCCGCCTTCTCAGACTGTCATATCACTGGTTTACTAACTACCACAACTACTTTAAACACACCACACACAGCCACACACATCCATAGAGCAGCCCGTACGCTAGACTAACTCCCAGGTACTTATTTCTGCTAGGTAACAGGTGCATTTAAGGGTGAAAGAACGTTGACCATTGTTTTCCTCGACCGGGTGCGGAATCGGAACCCGCTCACCGGATTTACGCATGAGCGCTATCAACAAGGCTACCAGGGGGGGGACCCCCGCGCGCGCGTCGCGGTGTGTGTGTGTGGTGTGTGTGTGTGGTGTGTGTGTGTGTGTTGTGTGTGGTGGTGTGTGTTGTGTTTGTGTGTGTGTGTGTGTGTGTGTGTGTGTGTGTGTGGTGTGTGTGTGTGTGTGTGTGTGTGAGTGTGTGTGTGTGTGAGTGTGTGTGTGTATTTACCTAGTTGTGCTTAAAAGGGTTGAGCTCTGGCTCTTGATCCCGCCTCTCAACTGATGTACTTGTTCCTGAGCCTTTGGGCTCTATTATATCTACACTCGAAACTGTGTATGGAGTCAGCCTCCACCACATCACTTCCTAGTGCATTCCATTTGTCAACCACTCTGACACTGAAAACATTCTTTCTAATGTCTCTGTGGCTTATTTAGGTAATCAATTTCCCCGTGTCTCCTTGTGCATGTACCCCTTTATTTAATAAACACTCTCTACCTGTCCTATAAATTCCTTAATTGATAGGAAGTCTTAATCCTTCTCATTAATTTGACATCATCAGAAAACTTTGAGAGGAATTAGTCTATACCCTCTGGAAGATCATTTATGTATATCAGAAACAGAACAGGTCCAAATACAGAACTCTGTGGTACCCTACTGTTGACGTCGCGCCATTCTGAGGTCTCGCCCGTCACAATAGCTGTCAACTTCCGGTTATTTAGGTACTCCCTTATCTACTAGAGCACTCTACCAATTACTCTTGCTGTTTCTCTAACGTATGCACCAACCTCTTATGGGGTACTGTGTCAAAGACTTTCTGACAGTCCAAGAAAATGCAGTCTGCACACCCCTCTCTTGCTTGTTTAATCTTTGTGAACTGATCGTAGACCTACGAGTGTGTGCGCGTATCTGAAGATAGCTTCAGCTACAAGACAGCTCTCAACCTGAGCTCCAGTTTAGCGTGAAACACTTACGTGAAGATGTTAATGTTGACATCCTTATTGGTGCGGGTCTCAGCGGAGGTGAGGAGGCTGTAGTGATTTTCGAGGAAGACGTAGGCGACGCTACGGTGGAAGAGCCAGGCCGGGGCGTCCTCCTGATGCTGGCCCTGTAGGAAGGTGTCCATCCCGCCGTCCTCACGCCCAATAACGTACTCCCCTGCGAAGCCCACCTGAGGAAACGACCGAGATCCAGAGGAGCTGTTAGACAAGATGTGGAGAACCAAGTGAGGGGACGAAAATGGAAACCACATTCAATACAATACCCCTCGGCACAGGTACAAGTTATCTCCTCCTTGGCTCGGAACCTGTCCTACCTTGGCATATGCTTTACCTGAGAGACTTTCAATAGGGAGAAACTGGTTGTTAGTACCCTTTAGTTTGAACTAGAAAACAGCGTGGTTACCCCGAATCAAATTACGCTAACCAAACTAGGTTAGTTTGGAACGTAATCAAAATGTTTGTAGCATCATAAGACTTACAGGGCAGGTCAGGTTGTGCAAATTCTTAATTACATCTAGTGAAACCACTTGGGCTGGACGGTAAACGACGGTCTCCCTTCGTGCAGGTCGGCGTTCAATCCGCGACTGTCCAACCGGTTGGGCACCATTCCTTCCCCTACCGTCCCATCCCAAATCCTTATGCTGATCCCTTCCAAGTGCTATATAGTCATAATGGCTTGGCGCTGTCCCCTGATAGTTCAATTCAATTCAATTAATCACATCTACGTAAGCTAAACATCGTAGAAACAACACCACTTGCTCCTTGACAGTCCTCCGCGCCTACCTTAACCCGTCAGCACCTGGGCCGAGGTAAGGCACGAGGAGGTAGTGTAAAGCAGGCATAACTAACCCAGCCGTTTCAATCCCGTTTGGCTCCAAAAATGCAAAAAATGAAAACTCGTTCGATTTCAATCAAACTTTTTTGACAAGTTCTATATGAAAAGTGTTTCATCTGGTCCAAGTTTCAGCATCGTAGCATAAATAGGAAGGGAGAAAAAAAATAATGAAGTAGTTGTGAAAATTATGCCAAAATGGTCAAAATCGATTATGAATCAAAAGTGTCAACTGAAATCATAGCTATGACTCTTTGCTATCACAATAGCATATATTAAACAAATATTATAATTAGTTTAATTGGAAAAAATTTTAAGGGAAAAAAAAAAGTTTTTTTTTTTTCATTTGTTTTTTTTTCAATTTTGTTTTTCGGACGATTTGCATCAAACTTACACACCTTACTGTACGTATACCTATCTGTAAGGATGCCAATTTTGGAGAAAATTGGTTGATGTCAACCTCAGCCACAGATTTTAGAACCTTAGACTTCATTAATTTCTGTTTTTTTTCAATTGACACAAATGTTTACAAAACTGAATAATTTTTTATTCAATTTACATGAAACTTGCACAGTATATGTGGAGGGCATGTCTCTACATGTGCAAGATTTCACTTTTCTCTAAGTTCATTTATTGATTTTATAATAGCAATAAACATGCCATATTTGCATAATTTTTTGGGGGAACTTTGAACATTTGTATTAGGAAAACTAAAGATGTTTTGGAAATCCTAAATCACACAATCATTTATTATATGCTAATGTGTCAGAAAAGTGTCACAGAATAATTATATCTGAAACGTGTGTGAAGAAGTGTAGACTTGAAAATGTGTAAAAATGTGTAAAAAACGTTGAAAAAAAAATTTCTTTCTATTTATGCTGCAGTACTGAAACTTGGGACAATTTCAGCACTTTTCATATACAACTAGTCAAATAATATTGGTTGACATTGAACAACTTTTTGGACACAATCATTACGCCCCCTTAACCTCACCTGGGCCAAGGTGGTGATGACACTCTCCCCAGTAGCGTCCTCAGGGGTTAGTGTGAGAGCCGAGCCAACCACCACAACGACGTCTTCGAAGAAGAACCAAGACTTGAGCCAGTTAAGAGAGACGTGTGGACGGTCGTATACCATAGTGGTCAGCCCCACCAGGCCGTCCGTCACTCCTCCGGCAAACGTAGCGTTGTTGAAGAACCTCTCCGCATAGGAGACTTCCAATTGGTACTGTGACAAGCATTTATGATTTCAATTTCACGACGAAACTTGAGACAAAATCAGAAAGTAGATGAATTGAGAATGGCAAACAAAAGGAAAAAAATATAAATTAGGGTAATATAGTCATTGTACAAAATTTATTCTGCTATCGACATTAGTAGAATTGAAATTTCCGACATTTCTGCATTGTTTGACCAAAGGTTAAAACTTAAAACAGATGCAGATTAAATATCTAATTTGTAGGCATCAGTGAAATAGTTCATATAAATACATAACATTTTTGTAGATGCTATGTATGATTCTCCTATAGAAGCTGTATACATATGTGGAGCTATGCACCACACAGCTACACCTCACACCCATCCCCACCTCACACCCAGCCACACCTCACACCCAGCCACACCTCACACCCAGCCACACCTCACACCCAGCTACACCTCACACCCAGCCACACCTCACACCCAGCCACACCTCACACCCAGCTACACCTCACACCCAGCCACACCTCACACCCAGCCACACCTCACACCCAGCCACACCTCACACCCATCCCCACCTCACACCCAGCCACACCTCACACCCAGCCACACCTCACACCCAGCTACACCTCACACCCAGCCACACCTCAAACCCAGCCACACCTCACACCCAGCCACACCTCACACCAGCCTCACCTCACACCCAGCCACACTCACACCAGCCATACCTCACACCCAGCCACACCTCACACCCAGCCACACCTCACACCCAGCTACACCTCACACCCAGCCACACCTCACACCCAGCCACACCTCACACCCAGCCACACCTCAAACCCAGCCACACCTCACACCCAGCCACACCTCACACCAGCCCCACCTCACACCCAGCCCCACCTCAAACCCAGCCACACCTCACACCCAGCCACACCTCACACCAGCCTCACCTCACACCCAGCCACACCTCACACCCAGCCACACCTCACACCAGCCACCTCACACCCAGCCCACCTCAAACCAGCCACACCTCACACCCAGCCACACCTCACACCAGCCTCACCTCACACCAGCCTCACCTCACACCCAGCCACACCTCACACCCAGCCACACCTCACACCAGCCACACCTCACACCCTACCTGTGGTATATCAGTGGTGTAGAGGTTGGTAACGCCAGGGACCTTGGCCCAGTCATAAACGAGGAAAACTTCCTGATTCTTCGAGCCATATTCTTCGCTGTCCACGAGGACCGTCATGAACCCATCACCCTGTCAAAGAGTTTCATGACAATTATGGTAACAGTTAAGTGACTAATTAGGACTGAGGTTGAGAAATGAGTTATAGGTTACTTAGCAAGCACACGCTTTAAGAACGCATTCTAACGTATACGTGTATGTGCATATATATCAGACAACTAAGTACATATTTTGCATAACTTATCAATGGTCCAGCAGAACCGCCACCATTATTATTCAGTTTTCTTTGTTCATGGGATGAGGAGTGAATTTAGAAAAATGGTCTGGCCCTATAGGGCCAGACTTGACTTTGATAGCTTGGTCCAACAAGCTGTTGCTTAGAACGGCCCGCAGGCCCTCATGTTCACCACAACCTGGTTGGTCTAAGACTTCCAGCAGAAACTTAAATGTCTAATTGAGTCTTGAACAACTCTACAGTCGTTCTGGCAATGTTTCTTATCTTGTTGGCTGATTATATTTACAAAATATTAATTGATTGTGCCTATGACACCTCTACTCCTCAGTGGTTCTATTCTGATTTTTTTACCACATTGTTTGCTGCAGAATGTTATTTTCCTCTGGAAATTTGTTCTCTGGCCATCCAGTATATGTATATATATATATATATATATATATATATATATATATATATATATATATATATATATATATATATATATATATATATATATATTATGTGATACCTCTTTGCTTTCTTTCCAGAATACACGTTGAGAGCTCTGAGACGGTCCCAGTAGTTTGGTGGTTTATCGTGTCTCTACTTATCGTATATGTTCTCTGCATTCCCTCTGTTTCAAAGATCTCTTATGCTCTGAAAGGAGAATTGAGTACAGAACAGTACTCAAGCACAGGTAATTTGAATAGTAGGAACATTTTGGTGGAATATCCCTGGGCTTGAAGGTTTTCATAATCCACACTTTTATCTTCTTGGCTGATGCTATATTTGCCGTGCTATATGTTCGTTAAACGCTAGGTCGTCTGACGTTATTCCCAGAGCCTTTACACATTGTTCTCCTTCAGTGAGGAGGTCTGCATCTCGTTTAAGGTCTTTATTTGTACAATACCTAAGTATCTGGAACTTATCACTGTTAAACATCATGTTATTTTCTGTTGGCCAGTCGAAGACTGTTGATATCACCTTGAAGTTTTTCAATGTTTTCTGCAGAAGTAATGTTCAAGCTGATTCCTGCATCGTCTAGAAGGGCTTTGACTATTTTGTTTATATCTGAGATAAGAATGAGAAAAGCCAGTGAAGCAAGGACTGTGCCTTGAGATACAGAACTTTTCACTGTGATTGGACTTAATTTTGTTTGTCTGACTGTTACATTTAGAACTGCGAGTGTGCAAGAGAAATATATACTAGATATGATAGATACAATAGTTCGGGAGTCAGTACATTAGACAACCAACGCCTAGAAAGGCGAAGCCCAAGAGCTAATAGCTCAATTCTACAAGTACAATAGAAAAATACTTCATTGCTTCATTTAATTAGGACGTGAATGTCCTTCTAGCCATTTGTCACCACTTTTTGAAACCATTGAAACCATCATTCATTTCCATCATTGGAAATTCGAACTCAAGTCTCAAACGTGCGAGACTGTTGTCCTTCCAACCAGGCCATGAGTGCTCAAACTAAAGAAGGATCTTAGAAGTACTTAACTGGTACTGAACAGATTTTAAACTTTCCCTGGAGCAGCATAACATAACTGGAGGATATCATATCATCCCTTCTTCCACGTCACACATGATTACCACCGCTGTTGTGGATTCCCATTTTTATGTTTCATTCTGTTATCGTTCTTCAGAAAAAAGGACACCTGTTCTTTGGCCAAAATGTCTTTGTCTCGTGTCCCTCCTGATCTGACGCTATAAAATAATGTGATTTACCTGGAAGTAGCCATTGATATTCGAACCATCCAACCAAGTTTCTGGTCTAACTGTGCGGTTGGAGAGTATCCTGACGGACGCCATAAAGTCCCTCCGCTGGTGCACCGTCAGGTCCGAGCTGGTAGGGGAAGGTTGGGATCGTAATTGAGCAGTGAAAAGATACTAAATTGTTATTTATTTAACCCAAGGATCTCAAAAGCTCAACCGCCTAAACATACATCGGACAATACTAGTTTGTTTCTGGTGCTCACTTGAAGAAGTACTTGTGGCCGGAGAGGGCGTATGCCGGGTCCGGGATTGGGTGACTGTAGCGGTGAAGGACGGCCTGCACCTCCTGCTGGTGGCGTCCCAGCTCCAGCAGCAGGTTCCCCGTCTCCTCCACACCACCTTCCGTGGCGGCACTTGTCACCTCGTAGCCTCGGGGTTAATTTAAAGATTACGTAATTAGCCGGAACTCGTGACACTTCAAGGTAAATGCATCACTAATACTACTGCACCCAGCAATTTCAGAACGTTGTAACGACGTTACTATGACGTTACATCGTAAAAAAATGTCTGGTTACTGCTGGTTCTTGGGTGAAGGGGTTTATAAATGTAATAATGTTATTCCGAAAAATGTTTTTGTTCATACAGTACACACAAAAGCATACATAATAGAAAATACTTTTTGTTATCCACTTGTCAAGCAGTGATGGAAATGGGTTTTGGAAATTTTGTATTTACACTGAGGCTGTATCAGAGATTTATGCATAACACAAAAAATAAGTAATTTTAAATAGTACAAACTTTGACAAAGGACTGCTAACACTTTCTGAAATAATGGAGACATTTAAAATTAAAAACAAAAATTAAATTAAGAAGTAGGTATAAGCCGAAGACGGGTGTACACACTGCTCCATCTCCACCACTGACGAGCATCAACACTTGAGTGAGATGTGTTACCATTAGTGATGAAGCGGCCGAGGGTGGTGGGCTCGAAGGTGAGCCCCCTGAAGAGCCATTGCTCACACTCAAGGAAGGCGGCGAAGATTCCCTCGACAGTGTCGTCGTCGAAGTCCAGATCAGTCCCCGTGTACCAGGACATCAGCCGTGCGTCGTACTGTTGGCAGAGGAGATAGTGATGTCGGGAGAGGCCATGTCAGTGATTGATGGAGAGGCCATGACAGTAATTGATGGAGAGGCCATGCCAGTGATTGCTGCAGAGTCAATGACAGTGATTGATGGAGAGGTCATGCCAGTGATTAATGGAGCAAGACTAGTAACTGTGTTACTCACCATAGACGTAAAATGCCTTGTATAGTGACTGTTGTGGTGCTTAGCTAAACAAACTATGGGGTTTAGTTCCGGAAACCAAATTGTGCTTCTGTAACCCTTTCCACCACCACCCACGGGATGGGTATGGGATGCATAATAAAGAAAGAAATTGAATTCGTGTTTGAGTCCTTACCCTGAGCATCTCTTTGCCGTAGTGACCGTTGTAGATGTTCCACAGAGTATGGTCGAGGTACCCGTTTTCTGTGGTGTGATTCCCCTTCTGGTTGTGCTGGTTGAGGCAACCGTCAGGTCTGAGGAGATATGAGATAGACTAAGAGCTGGAATATGAGGACTAAGGAACGGTACTAACTACATGTGGACCATCGGAGATCGAACGTCGACCCTCCAAGTAGTGAGGCCGTCGCTGTAAAGTAGTGGGCCTACAGCAGCTAAGAGCGAGAATCCTCATTATTTGTTAAGGATTTAACGATTTGTTGCTGGATTGATTACCTAACATTATTTTATGTTTAATTTATTGTTCCATTTGCTAACTTAGTGATGTAATGACTAGTCAATTGACTGATTGAATAGTTATTGAATTGACTTAAAAGTTGATTACATGATTAATAAACGGTGAATGAAAGGTGGGCCGATATATTGATTGAGTTGCCAAATAACTGGCTGCAGGTGTTCATGGCACGTTTCCCATTGTAGGGGGTTAGGCTTATCGAGGTCTCTCAGGCCTAGGCCAATCATTTTTCTTTCAAGAAACAACCCACAAGAGTTGCTTAACTTAAAGGTATCTATTAATACTGCTAGGTTCACCTCCTGAGCCCATTGCGTAATTCCAACATTTTCCACTACACAACATGAAAGTTGCACAGCAGGTAGGAAGAGCCGCTAAAAAAGCTAACCAAACACTTGGAATAATCAAGTGTACCTTCGATTTCAAGGGAAAACAATTTAGTGATTCAATTGTATAAATCTCTGGTGCTTCATGAACATGAAGTAGTACACGAAACATTTAGATTACTGTATACAAGCTTGGAGATGCTGTATACAAGCATCTTCAGAAGGATTTAACTTCTTTGGAGAAAGTGCAACACCGGAAAACAAAAATAATTCCAGGGCTAAGTCAACTCACGTATGAGGAACGGTTGAGGGCCACTGAGCTAACAACACTACAAGGCGGATTTCATTGAAACGTTTAAGATACTGAACAAATTGGAGGATGTTGATCCGGAAAATTTCTTCGGAAGGTCAGATGTAACACAAGCAAGGAGCAACGGTTTCAAGCTCAACAGGGGTGTCCCACTACAGTAGGGGTCCAGGATGGGTGTGGGGTCCACTACAACCCACAGGATGGATATGGGGTCCACTACAACCCACAGGATGGGTATGGGGTCCACAACTGCATAAGTGAGCTAAACTATCTCAAATACACGAAGAAACTCAAGAATGTGAGCACCAGGCTACGGAACACTACACGGGGGGCTTTGAGCATACCTGAGACCCTCTTCATTCCAAGGCTGTCTGAGGGCCAGCTCACGGTGAAGGGCCTCAGACACCAGCTGGTGGACTTGAAGATACGTGCCCCGCAGGAGGCCCTCGACCTCGGCCAGCATCGCTCGCATGCCCAAGTTTCCTCCTGTAGAGACAAACAGGAACATGTTCACCTATTACAAATAAGAAATGACCAGGTAACATTATAGACGTGAGAACGATAGATTGTTTCAAGTATAAAAAAGGAGTTTCTTGTATATAAATGAGTTTCGATGGATACAAGTAGCAGCTGCCTCGTATGGGGCCAATAGACCTTCTGTAAGAGTCTTCATTTCTATGTTCTTATGTAGGTACTTATCTTATCCGTCTTTTAGATGCAATCCGATGAAGGTTTTCCGTTTAACTCGTTGAACTAAACCTTCCAACATCCCACCCCCCTGTCACGGACTCCCGCAACCCAACACACACACACACACACACATATCTTTAGAAGCACGTCAACAAATTGGAAAAGGTACAAAGACATGCAACTAAATGGCTCGCAGAAATGAAGGACAAGAGCTACGAGGAGAGGAAAGAGGCATTAAATATGTCAAAACTAGAAGATAAAAGAAAAAAGAGGCGATATGATCACTACGTACAAAATAGTAACGGGAATCGATAAAATTGATAGGGACGAATTCGTGAGACCTGGAACTTCAAGAACAAGAGGTCATAGATTTAAACTAACTAAACAAAGCTGCCGAGGAAATGTAAGACAATTCACTTCCGCAAACAGAGTGGTAGACAGCTGGAACAAGTTAGGCGAGAACCGTCAGTAGTTTCAAAGCGTTACACGACAGAGTATTGGGAAGACAGAACACCACTAGCGTAGCTCTCATCCTGTAACTACACTTTGGTAATTTCACACACACACAGGAAAGCATTAGGAACTGATATGATGGAGGCAGATTCCATACAAAGTTTCAAATTTAGATTTGATAGAGCCTAATAGGCTCAGGAACCTCTACACCAGTTGATTGACAGATGAGAGGTGGAACCAAAGAGCAGGAGCTCAACCTCAGCAAGCACAACTATGTGAGCACAACTAAGCGAATACACACAGACAGAAGGAAGCTTGAGAAACAGAGGAATCAGCTGTTAGAAAGTTTTCATTTAGCGTAAAAGTAGTGGGGAAATGGAATGAACTAAAGAACAGGTTGCGGAAGCAAACTCCATTCCTAATTTTACAAGTAGATATGATAGGGAAATAGGTGAGGAGTCATTGCTTCATATAACCGGCGGCTTGAAGGACGGGATTCAGCAGCTAAAACTCGATCTTGCAGGCACAAACAGACGAGTACACAAACAGACGCTGATATCCTGGCGAGACAAACACATGGGCGGAGTTTCGTTCACCTGATGCCCTTGCTCACCAAGCTGTGAATATGTTACTGTACGAGAGAAATATGGGGAAGAGCAGGTGTCAGTACCTTAGACAGCCGACGATTAGAAAAACGAGGTCCCCAGACAACGCTGGAACCTCTAGGCAGGATCCCGGTAGTACAGTCGGGTTCGTTCTCGACGCACAATCGAGAATACCGGGTTCGAATCCGGGAGGGACAAAAATGGTTGGGCACATTTCCTTTCACCTAATGCAACTGTTCACCTATCAGTGATTTGGTTCTCAGGAGTAGTCAGCTTCTTGTGGGGTTGCATCCTGGGCTGGGTCAGTAATTTGACCATTGTGGGGTATGGGTCCATACCCCACAATGTTATAAGCTAGCGTGTATAAATACACTCTGGCTTCCTGTCCCCGACACAGTAAATTATTGAAGTATAAATAAATACATAGCCACTCCTAGGAAAAATGTTGCCAGAATATTATTATAGTGTACCAGAAAACATTTGACACATTTTCTTATAGAAGACGTATGTATATAGAAAATGAAAATAAGTTGCATGGGTAACTACAACTTTGCTTTACTCCGAGTTTTATTATTATAATAATCAATTCATTGTGTCGGGGAACAGGCAGCCAGAGTGTATCTATACACGCTAGGCTTATAACAATGTGTTCCCCTCCTTTCCCCTCTAAGGATGTAT